>CM050916.1:21955359-22011716 GCA_027742785.1 Vigna reflexopilosa | reverse complement strand
CGTCCAGTTCGTCCACATCGTCCACTTCGTCAACTTCGACAACCGTCAACTTCCTCCGCTTCCTCCATTTTGTCCACTTCCTCCACTTCATCCACTTCGTCCTCTTCGTCCGTTTCGTCCACTTCCTCTACTTCCTCCATTTCCTCCACTTCCTCCACTACCTCAACTTTGTCCACTTCGTCCACTTACTCCACTTCGTCAACTTCGTGAACTTCGTCCTCTTCGTCAACTTTGTCCCCTTCGTCAACTTTGTGAACTTCATCAACTTCGTCAACTTCGTCCATTTCGTCCACTTGGTCCACTTCCTCCACTTCCTCCACTTCGTCCATTTCCTCCACTTCGTCCACTTCGTCAACTTCGTCCACTTGGTCCACTTCGTCCACTTCGTCAACTTTGTCAACTTCGTCAACTTCGTCAATCGTCAAGTTCGTCAAGTTCGTCCACTTCCTCCACTTCCTCCACTTACTCGACTTCGTCCACTTCCTCCACTTCGTCCCTTTCGTCCACTTTGTCCACTTCGTCATTTTCGTCCACTTTGTCAACTTCGTCCACTTCCACCACTTCGTCAACTTCCTCCACTTCCTCCACCTCATCCACTTCGTCCCCTTCATCCTCTTCGTCCATTTTTTCCACTTCCTCCACTCCGTTCACTTAGTCCACTTTGTCAACTTCGTCAACTTCATCCACTTCGTCAACTTCGTCCACTTTGTCCACCTCCTCCACTTCCTCCACTTCGTCCACTTCGTCCACTTCGTCAACTTGCTCCACTTCCTCCACTTCCTCCACTTCCTCAACTTCCTCCACTTCCTTCACTTCCTCCATTTCCTCCACTTCGTCCACTTCATTCATTTCGTCCACTTCGTCCACTTGGTCCGCTTCGTCATTTTCGTCCACTTCGTCCACTTCGTCAACTTTGTCCACCTCGTCAACTTCGTCCATTTCGTCAAATTCTTCCACTTCGTCAACTTCGTCCACTTCGTCAACTTCTCGACATCGTCCACTTCCTCAACTTCGTCCCCTTCGTCCACTTCGTCAACATCGTCCACTTATTCAACTTCCTCCACTTCCTCCACTTCATCCAGTACATCAACTTCGTCCACTTCGTCAACTTCGTCCACTTCGTCATCTTCGTCAACTTCGTCAACTTCGTCCACTTCGTCAACTTCCTCCACTTCGTCAACTTCCTCCACTTCCTCCACTTCCTCCACTTCCTCAACTTCCTCCACTTCCTCCACTTCCTTCACTTCCTCCATTTCCTCCACTTCGTCCACTTTGTTCATTTCGTCCACTTCGTCCACTTGGTCTACTTCGTCATTTTCGTCCACTTCGAACACTTCGTCAACTTTGTCCGCCTCGTCAACTTCGTCCATTTCGTCAATTCTTCCACTTCGTCAACTTCGTCCACTTCGTCCACTTCGTGAACTTCGTCAACTTCGTCAACTTCGTCAACTTCGTCAAGTTGCTCCACTTCGTCAACTTCCTCCACTTCCACCATTTCCTCCACTTCTCCTACGTCTTCCACTTCGTCCACTTCCTGCACTTCCTCCACTTCCTCCACTTCATCCACTACTTCTTCCACTTCTTCCAGTTCCTCCACTTCCTCCATGTCCTCCACTTCCTCCACTTCTTCTACTTGCTCCACTCTCCACTTCGTCAACTTCTTCTTCCACTTCGTTTACTTCATCCACTTCGTCAACTTCGTCCAGTTCGTCCACTTCGTCAACTTCGTCCACCTCGTCCACTTCGTCAACTTCGTCCACCTCGTCCACTTTGTCAAATTCGTTCACTTCGTCAATTCGTCCACTTCATCAACTTCGTCCACTTCGTCCACTTCCTCCACTTACTCCACTTCGTGAAGTTCATCAACTTGGTCCATTTCGTCAACTTCGTCCACTTCGTCCACGGCGTCCACTTCGTCCACTTCGTCAACTTCGTCAACCGTCAACTTCGTCAACCGTCAACTTCGTCCACTTCGTCCATTTGCTCCACTTCATCCACTTCCTCCACTTCCTCCATTTCGTCCACTTCGTCCTCTTCCTCCATTTCCTCCACTTCGTCAACTTCCTCCACTTCCTCCACTTCCTCCACTTCCTCAACTTCCTCCACTTCCTCCACTTCCTTCACTTCCTCCATTTCCTCCACTTCGTCCACTTTGTTCATTTCGTCCACTTCGTCCACTTGGTCTACTTCGTCATTTTCGTCCACTTCGAACACTTCATCAACTTTGTCCGCCTCGTCAACTTCGTCCATTTCGTCAAATTCTTCCACTTCGTCAACTTCGTCCACTTCGTCCACTTCGTGAACTTCGTGAACTTCGTCAACTTCGTCAAGTTGCTCCACTTCGTCAACTTCCTCCACTTCCACCACTTCCTCCACTTCTCCTACGTCTTCCACTTCCTCCACTTCCTCCACTTCCTCCACTTCCTCCACTTCATCCACTACTTCTTCCAGTTCCTCCACTTCCTCCATGTCCTCCACTTCCTCCACTTCTTCTACTTGCTCCACTCTCCACTTCGTCAACTTCTTCTTCCACTTCGTTCACTTCATCCACTTCGTCAACTTCGTCCAGTTCGTCCACTTCGTCAACTTCGTCCACTTCGTCCACTTCGTCAACTTCGTCCACCTCGTCCACTTTGTCAATTCGTCCACTTCGTCAACTTCGTCCACTTCATCAACTTCGTCCACTTCGTCCACTTCCTCCACTTACTCCACTTCGTGAAGTTCATCAACTTCGTCCATTTCGTCAACTTCGTCCACTTCGTCCACTTCGTCCACTTCGTCCACTTCGTCAACTTCGTCAACCGTCAACTTCGTCCATTTCCTCCACTTGCTCCACTTCATCCACTTCCTCCACTTCCTCCATTTCGTCCACTTCGTCCTCTTCCTCCATTTCCTCCACTTCGTCACTTCGTCAACTTCATCCACTTCGTCCACTTCGTCAACTTCATCCATTTCGTCCACTTCCTCCACTTCCTCCACTTCCTCCATTTCGTCAACTTCGTCCACTTCGTCCACTTCCTCCACTTACTCCACTTCGTCAACTTCGTGAACTTCGTCCACTTCGTCAACTTCGTCCCCTTCGTCAACTTCGTCAACATCGTCCACTTCCTCAACTTCCTCCACTTCCTCCACTTCGTCCATTCATCAACTTCGTCCACTTCGTCAACTTCGTCCACTTCGTCATCTTCGTCATCTTCGTCAACTTCGTCCACTTCGTCAACGTCCTCCACTTACTCGACTTCTTCCACTTCCTCCACTTCCTCCATTTCCTCCACTTCCTCCACGTCCTTCACTTCCTCTACTTCCTCTACTTCTTCTACTTGCTTCTCTCTCCACTTCGTCAACTTCTTCTTCCACTTCCTCCACTTCTTCCACTTCATCCAACTCATCCACTACGTCAACTTCGTCCAGTTCGTTCAGTTCGTCCACATCGTCTACTTCGTCAACTTCATCAACCGTCAATTTCGTCAACTTCGTCCACTTCGTCACTTCCTCCACTTCGTCCTCTTCGTCCACTTCGTCCACTTCCACCACTTCTTCCACTTCCTCCACTTCCTCCACTTCTTCAAGTTCGTCCACTTTGTCCACTTCGTCCACTTCTCCACTTCGTCAACTTCGTGAACTTCGTCCACTTCATCAACTTCGTCCACTTCGTCCACTTCGTCCACTTCCTCCACTTCCTCCACTTACTCGACTTCTTGCACTTCCTCCACTTCCTCCACTTCCTCCACTTCCTCCACGTCCTTCACTTCCTTCACTTCCTCTACTTCTTCTACTTGCATCTCTCTCCACTTCGTCAACTTCTTCTCCACTTCCTCCACTTCTTCCACTTCGTCCAACTCATCCACTTCGTCATCTTCGTCCACTTAGTCCACTTCGTTCAGTTCGTCCACTTCGTCCACTTCCTCAACTTCTCACCGTCAATTTCGTCCACTTCGTCCACTTGCTCCACTTCATCCTCTTCGTCCTTTCTCCACTTCCACCATTTCTTCCACTTCCTCCACTTCCTCCACTTCCTCAACTTCGTCCACTTTGTCCACTTTGTCCACTTACTCCACGTCGTCAACTTCGGAACTTCGTCCACTTCGTCAACTTCCTCCCCTTCGTCAACTTCGTCACCTTCCTCAACTTCATCAACTTCGTCAACTTCGTCCACTTCCTCCACTTCGTCAACTTCGTCCACTTCGTCCATTTCCTCCAGTTCGTCCACTACGTCAACTGCGTCCACTTCGTCCACTTCGTCAACTTCGTCAACTTCGTCAACTCGTCAACTTTGTCCACTTCCTCCTCTTCGTCCACTTCGTCCACTTCGTCCACTTCCTCTACTTCCTCCACTTCCTCCACTTCCTCACTTCGTCAACTTCGTCCACTTACTCCACTTCATCAACTTCGTCCACTTCGTCAACTTTGTCCCTTCGCCACTTTCGTCAATTTCGTCAACTTCGTCCACTTCCTCCACTTCGTCCACTTCCTCTACTTCGTCCTCTTCGTCCATTTCCTCCACTTCGTCCACTTCCTCAACTTCGTCCTCTTCATCCACTTCGTCTACTTCGTCAACTTCGTCCACTTCGTCAACTTCGTCCACTTCCTCCACTTCCTCCACTTCTTCCACTTCCTCCACTTCCTCCACTTCGTCCTCTTCGTTCATTTCGTCCACTTCGTCCACTTACTCCACTTCGTCAACTTCGTGAACTTCGTCCACTTCCTCCACTCTTCTTCCACTTCGTCCGCTTCGTCGACTTCTTCTTCCACTTCATCCACTTCCTCCACTTCTCCACTTCCTCCACTTCCTCCACTTCCTCCACTTCCTCCACTTCCTCCACTTCCACCACTTCCTCCACTTCCTCCACTTCCTCCACTTACTCCACTTCTCGACTTCGTCCACTTCCTCCACTTCATCTATTTCGTCCACTTCGTCCACTTGATCCACATTGTCATTTTCGTCCACTTCGTCCAACTTCGTCAACTTCCTCTACTTCGTCCACTTCATCCACTTCTTCTTCCACTTCTTCCACTTCCTCCACTTCCTCCACGTCCTCCACTTCCTCCACTTCCTCTACTTCTTCTACTTGCTCACTCTCCACTTCGGCAACTTCTTCTTCAACTTCCTCTACTTGCTCCACTTCCTCCACTTCCTACAACTCCTCCACTTCGTCCAATTCGTCCACTACGTCAACTTCTTCAACTTCGTCCAATTCGTCCACTTCGTCCACTTTGTCCACTTCGTCCACCTCGTCCACTTCGTCACTTCGTCCAATTCGTCCAATTCGTCCACTTCGTCAACTTCGTCCACTTCATCCACTTCGTCCACTTCGTCAACGTCCTCCACTTCCTCCACTTCCTCCACTTCCTCCACTTCCCCACTTCATCCAACTCGTCCACTTCGTCCAATCGTCCACTACGTCAACTTCGTCCACTTCCTCTTCTTCGTCCACCTCGTCCACTCCGTCAACCTCGTCCACTTCGTCAACTTCGTCCACTTCGTCAACTTCGTCCACTTCGTCAACTTCATCCACTTCCTCCACTTCGTCTACTTCGTCCACTTCATCCACTTCTTCTTCAACTTCTTCCACTTCCTCCACTTCCTCCACTTCCTCCACTTCCTCTACTTCTTCTACTTGCTCCACTCTCCACTTCGCAACTTCTTCTTCAACTTCCTCTACTTCCTCCACTTCCTACAACTCATCCACTTCGTCTACTTCGTCTACTTCGTCCACTTCGTCCTCTTCGTCCACTTCGTCAACTTCGTCCACCTCGTCCACTTCGTCAACTTCGTCGAATACTTCATCCACTTCATCCACTTCGTCAACTTCGTCCACTTCGTCAACGTCCTCCACTTCCTCCACTTCCTCCACTTCCTCCACTTCCCCCACTTCATCCAACTCGTCCACTTCGTCCAATCGTCCACTACGTCAACTTCATCCACTTCGTCCACTTCCTCTTCTTCGTCCACCTCGTCCACTCCGTCCACCTCGTCCACTTCCTCAAATTCGTCCACTTCCTCCCCTTCGTCCACTTCCTCCACTTCCTCCACTTACTCTACTTCGTCAACTTCGTGAACTTCGTCCACTTCGTCCACTTCGTCAACTTCGTCAACTGTCAACTTCGTCCACTTCTGCCACTTCCTCCACCTCCTCCACTTCCTCCACTTTGTCACTTCGTCCTCTTCGTCCAATTCCACCACTTCGTCTACTTCGTCAACTTTGTCAACCGTCAACTTCCTCCACTTCCTCCACGTCGTCCCCTTCGTCAACTTCATCAACTTCGTCAACTTCGTGCACTTCGTCCACTTCGTCCACTTCCTCCACTTTCTCCAGTTCCTCCACTTCCTCCATTTCGTCAACTTCGTCCACTTCGTCCACTTCTTCCACTTACTCCACTTCCTCCACTTCGTCCATTTCGTCCACTTGGTCCACTTCGTCATTTTCGTCCACTTCGTCAACTTCGTCCAACTTTTCAACTTCCTCCACTTCCTCTACTTTGTCCACTTCATGCACTTCTTCTTCCAGTTCTTCCACTTCCTCCACTTCCTCCACTTCTCCACGTCCTCCACTTCCTCCACTTCCTCACTTCCTCCAACTCGTCCACTTCGTCGAATTCGTCCACTACGTCAACTTCGTCCACTTCCGCAACTTCGTTCGCCTCGTCAACTTCGTCCACTTCCTCCACTTCGTCAACTTCGTCCACTTCCTCCACTTCCTCCACTTACTTCACTTACTCCACTTCGTGAACTTCGTCCACTTCGTCAACTTCGTCAACCGTCAACTTGTCCAATTCGTCCACTTCGTCCACTTGCTCCACTTTGTCCTCTTCCTCCATTTCGTCCACTTCCTCCACTTCCTCCACTTCGTCAACTTCCTCCACTTACTCCACTTCGTCAACTTCGTCCACTTCGTCAACTTCGTCAACCGTCAACTTCTTCCACTTCGTCCACTTCGTCCACTTCGTCCACTTCCTCCACTTTGTCCTCTTCGTCCATTTCGTCCACCTCCTCAACTTCGTCCACTTCTTCCACTTACTCCACTTCGTCCACTACATCAACTTCGTCCACTTCGTCAACTTCGTCCACTTCCTCCACTTCCTCCACTTACTCCACTTCCTCGACTTCGTCGACTTCCTCCACTTCGTCCCTTTCGTCAGCTTCGTCCGCTTCGTCCACTTGGTCCAGTTCGTCAATTTCGTCCACTTTGTCAACTTCATCAACTTCGTCCAACTTCGTCAACTTCCTCCACTTCCTCCACTTCCTCCACTTCGTCCACTTCGTCCACTTTCATCCTCTTCATCAACTTCTTCCACTTCGTCAACTTCGTCCACTTCGTCAATTTCGTCAACTTCCTCCACTTCCTCCACTTCCTCCACTTCCTCCACTTCTCTACTTCTTCCACTTCCTCCACTTCCTCAACTTCCTCCACTACTTCTTCCACTTCTTCCACTTCCTCCACTTCCTCCACTCCCCGCTTCCTCCACTTCTTCTACTTGCTCCACTCTCCACTTCGTCAACTTCTTCTTCCACTTCGTTCACTTCCTCCACTTCGTCAACTTTGTCCACTTCGTCCACTTCGTCAACTTCGTTCAGTTCGTCCACTTCGTCAACTTGTCCACTCGTCGACTTCGTCAACTTCGTCCATCTCGTCCACTTCGTCAACTTCGTCCACCTCGTCCACTTTCTCAAATTCGTCCAATTCGTCAACTTCGTCCACTTCATCAACTTCGTCCACTTCCTCCACTTCCTCCACTTACTCTACTTCGTGAACTTCGTCCACTTCGTCAACTTCGTCCACTTCGTCCACTTCCTCCACTTCATCGACTTCCTCCACTTCGTCAACTTCGGCCACTTCCTACACTCACTCCACTTCGTGAACTTCGTCCACTTCGTCAACTTCGTCCCCTTCGTCAACTTCGTCAACTTTGTCCACTACCTCCACTTCGTCCAGTACATCAACTTCGCCCACTTTGTCATCTTCGTTAACTTCGTCAACTTCGTCTATTTCGTCAAATTCGTCCACTTCCTCCACTTCCTCCACTTCCTCCACTTCCTCCACTTACTCCACTGCCTCGACTTCGTCCACTTCGTCCCTTTCGTCAGCTTCGTCCACTTCCTCCACTTGGTCCACTTGGTCCACTTCGTCATTTTCGTCCACTTTGTCACTTCGTCAACTTCGTCCAACTTCGTCAACTTTGTCAACTTCCTCCATTTCCTCTACTTCCTCCATTTTGTCCACTTCCTCCACTTGGTCCACTTCGTCAACTTCGTGCACTTCGTCCACTTTGTCCACTTCGTCCACTTCCGCCAATTCCTCCACTTTGTCCACTTCGTCATCTTCCTCCACTTCCTCCACTTCCTCCACTTTCTCCACTTCCTCCACTTCCTCCACTTCCTTCACTTCCTCCATTTCCTCCACTTCATCAACTTCGTCCATTTCGTCCACTTGGTCCACTTCGTCATTTTCGTCCACTTCGTCAAGTTTGTCCACCTCCTCAACTTCGTCCATTTCATCAAATTCTTCTAGTTCATGAACTTCGTCCACTTCGTCAACTTCCTCCACTTCTTCTACTTCTTCCACTTCCTCCACTTCCTCCCCTACTTCTTCCACTTCTTCATGTTCCTCCACTTCCTCCACTTCCTCCACTTCCTCCACGTCCTCCACTTCTTCTACTTGATCCAATCTCCACTTCGTCAACTTCTTCTTCCACTTCGTTTACTTCCTCGACTTCGTCCATTCGTCCACTACGTCAACTTCGTCCAGTTCGTCCACATCGTCAACTTCGTCCACCTCGTCCACTTCGTCCACCTCGTCCACTTTTCAAAGTCGTCCACTTCGTCAAATTCGTCCACTTCATCAACTTCCTCCACTTCCTCCACTTCCACCACTTACTCCTCTTCGTTAACTTCGTGAACTTCATCCACTTTGTCAATTTCGTCCACTTCGTCAACTTCGTCAACCGTCAACTTCGTCCACATCCTCGATTTCGTCCTCTTCGTCCATTTCCTCCACTTCGTCCACTTCGTCAACTTCGTCCATTTCGTCCATTTCCTCCACTTCCTCCACTTCCCCCATTTCCTCCACTTCGTCAACTTCGTCCACTTCGTCCACTTACTCCACTTCGTGAACTTCGTCCACTTCGTCCCCTTCGTCAACCTCCTCCACTTCCTCCACTTCCCCACTTTGTCCAGTACATCAACTTCCTCCACTTCGTCCACTTCGTCAACTTCGTCAACCGCCAATTTCGTCAACTTCGTCCACTTCGTCCACTTCCACCACTTCGTCCACTTCCTCGACTTCCTCCACTTCCACCACTTCGTCCTCTTCGTCCATTTCGTCCACTTCCTCCACTTCCTCCACTTCGTCAACTTCATCAACTTCGTCCACTTACTCGACTTCGTCCACTTCGTGAACTTCGTCCACTTCGTTCACTTCGTCCCCTTCGTCAACTTCGTCAAGTTCCTCCACTTCCTGTACTTCCTCCACTTCCTCCACTTCCTCCACTTCGTCCTCTCCGTTCATTTCGTCCACTTCCCCCACTTTGTCCACTTCCTCCACTTCCTCCACTTCGTCAACTTCGTCCAGTTCCTCCACTTTCTCCACTTCGTCAACTTCGGAACTTCGTCCACTTCCTCCGCTTCCTCCCCTTCCTCCACTTCCTCCACTTCCTCCACTTCATCCAGTTCGTCCACTTCGTCCCCTTTGTCAACTTCGTGCCATTCGTCCACTTCATCCACTTCCTTCACTTCGTCCACTTCCTCCACTTCCTCCAGTTCCTTCACTTCCTCCACTTCCTCCACTTCCTACACTTCCTCCACTTCTTCCACTTACTCCACTTCGTCCACTACGTCAACTTCGTCCACTTCGTCAACTTCCTCCACTTGCTCGACTTCGTCCACTTTCTCCACTTCGTCCACTTGGTCCACTTCGTCAACTTCATCAACTGCGTCCAACTTCGTCAACTTCCTTCACTTCCTCTACTTTGGCCACTTCTTCCACTTCTTCTTCCACTTCTTCCACTTCCTCCACTTCTTCCACCTCCTCCACTTCCTCCACTTCCTCCAACTCGTCAACTTTGTCCACTTCGTCCACTTCCTCAACTTCGTCCACCTCGTCCGCTTCGTCAACTTTTCCAAATTCGTCCACTACCTCCACTTCGTCAACTTCGTCCACTTCCTCCACTTACTCCACTTCATAAACTTCGTGAACTTCGTCAATTTCGTACACTTCCTCCACTTCCTCCACTTACTTCTCTTCGTCCATTTCGTCCACTTCCTCCACTTCCTCCACTTCCTCCTCCTCGTCCATTTCGTCCACTTTCTCCACTTCCTCCACTTCCTCCACTTCGTCAACTTCGTCCACTTCGTCCACTTCTTCCACTTACTCCACTTCGTCAACTTCGGCCACTTCGTCCACTTCGTCAACTTCGTTCACTTCGTCCACTTCCTCCAATTCCTCCACTTCATCAACTTCCTCCACTTCCTCCACTTCCACCACTTACTCCACTTCGTTAACTTCGTGAACTTCATCCACTTTGTCAATTTTGTCCACTTCGTCAACTTCGTCAACCGTCAACTTCGTCCACATCCTCGATTTCGTCCTCTTCGTCCATTTCCTCCACTTCGTCCACTTCGTCAACTTCGTCCATTTCGTCCATTTCCTCCACTTCCTCCATTTCGTCAACTTCGTCCACTTCCTCCACTTACTCCACTTCGTGAACTTCGTCCACTTCGTCGACTTCGTCCCCTTCGTCAACTTCGTCCACTTCCTCCACTTCCCCCACTTTGTCCAGTACATCAACTTCCTCCACTTCGTCCACTTCGTCCACTTCGTCAACTTCGTCAACCGTCAACTTCGTCCACTTCCACCACTTCGTCCACTTCCTCCACTTCCTCCACTTCCACCACTTCGTCCTCTTCGTCCATTTCGTCCACTTCCTCCACTTCCTCCACTTCCTCCACTTCGTCAACTTCGTCCACTTACTCGACTTCGTCCACTTCGTGAACTTCGTCCACTTCGTTCACTTTGTCCACATCGTCCCCTTTGTCAACTTCGTCAAGTTCTTCCACTTCCTGTACTTCCTCCACTTCCTCCACTTCCTCCACTTCGTCCTCTCCGTTCATTTTGTCCACTTCCTCCACTTTGTCCATTTCCTCCACTTCCTCCACTTCATCAACTTCGTCCAGTTCCTCCACTTTCTCCAGTTCGTCAACTTCGGGAACTTCGTCCACTTCGTCAACTTCGTCAACTTCGTCCACTTCCTCCCCTTCCTCCACTTCCTCCACTTCCTCCACTTCATCCAGTTCGTCCACTTCGTCCCCTTTGTCAACTTCGTGCCATTCGTCCACTTCATACACTTCCTTCACTTCGTCCACTTCGTCCACTTCCTCCACTTCCTCCACTTCCTCCACTTCCTACACTTCGTCCACTTCGTCCACTTCTTCCACTTACTCCACTTCGTCCACTACGTCAACTTCGTCCACTTCGTCAACTTCGTCCACTTGCTCGACTTCGTCCACTTTCTCCACTTCGTCCACTTGGTCCATTTCGTCATTTTCGTCCACTTCGTCAACTTCATCAACTGCGTCCAACTTCGTCAACTTCCTTTACTTCCTCTACTTTGGCCACTTCTTCCACTTCTTCTTCCACTTCTTCCACTTCCTCCACTTCCTCCACTTCTTCCACCTCCTCCACTTCCTCCACTTCCTCCAACTCTTCAACTTTGTCCACTTCGTCCAGTTCCTCATCTTCGTCCACCTCGTCCACTTCGTCAACTTCGTCAAATTCGTCCACTACCTCCACTTCGTCAACTTCGTCCACTTCCTCCACTTACTCCACTTTGTAAAATTCGTGAACTTCGTCAATTTCGTACATTTCCTCCACTTCCTCCACTTTGTCCACTTACTTCTCTTCGTCCATTTCGTCCACTTCCTCCACTTCCTCCTCTTCGTCCATTTCGTCCACTTTCTCCACTTCCTCCACTTCCTCCACTTCGTCAACTTCGTCCACTTCGTCCACTTCTTCCACTTACTCCACTTCGTCCACTACATGAACTTCGTCCCCTTCGTCCACTTCGTCAACTTCGTTCACTTCGTCCACTTCCTCCACTTCCTCCACTTACTCCACTTCGTCCACTTCGTCCACCTCGTCCACTTCGTCAACTTCGTCCACCTCGTCCACTTTTTCAAATTCTTCCACTTCGTCAAATTCGTCCACTTCATCAACTTCGTCCACTTCCTCCACTTCCACCACTTCCACCACTTACTCCACTTCGTTAACTTCGTTAACTTCATCCACTTCGTCAATTTCGTGCACTTCGTCCACTTCGTCACTTTCGTCAACCGTCAACTTCGTCTACTTCCTCCACTTCCTCATTTCGTCCTCTTCGTCCATTTCCTTCACTTCGTCCACTTCGTCAACTTCGTCCATTTCGTCCACTTCCTCCACTTCCTCCACTTCGTCAACTTCGTCCACCTCCTCCACTTACTCCACTTCGTGAACTTCGTCCACTTCGTCGACTTCGTCCCCTTTGTCAACTTCGTGAACTTCGTCCACTTCCTCCACTTCCTCCACTTCGTCCAGTACATCAACTTCCTCCAGTTCGTCCACTTCGTCAACTTCGTCAACCGTCAACTTCGTCAACTTTGTCCACTTCCTCCACTTCCACCACTTCCTCCACTTCCTCCACTTCCACCACTTCGTCCTCTTCATCCATTTCGTCCACTTCCTCCACTTCGTCGAGTTCCTCCACTTCGTCCACTTCGTGAACTTCGTCCACTTCGTTCACTTCGTCCCCTTCGTGAACTTTGCCAACTTCGTCAAGTTCCTCCACTTGCTCTACTTCCTCCACTTCCTCCAGTGCGTCCTCTCCGTTCATTTCGTCCACTTCCTCCACTTTGTCCACTTCCTCCACTTCCTCCACTTCGCCAACTTCGTCGAGTTCCTCCACTTACTCCACTTCGTCAACTTCGTCCACTTCCTCCACTTCCTCCACTTCATCCAGTTCGTCCATTTCGTCCCCTTTGTCAATTTCGTGCCATTCGTCCACTTCATCCACTTCCTTCACCTCGTCCACTTCCTCCACTTCCTCCACTTCCTCCACTTCCTCCACTTCCTACACTTCGTCCACTTCTTCCACTTACTCCACTTCGTCCACTACGTCAACTTCGACCACTTCGTCAACTTCCTCCACTTCCTCCACTTCCTCGAATTCGTCCACTTCCTCCACTTCGTCCACTTCGTCATTTTCGTCCACTTCGTCAATTTCGTCAACTTCGTTTATCTTCGTCAACTTGCTTCACTTCCTCTACTTTGTCCACTTCATCCACTTCTTCTTCCACTTCTTCCACTTCCTCCACTTCCTCCACTTCTTCCACCTCCTCCACTTCCTCAACTTCCTCCACTTCCTCCAACTCGTCCAATTCGTCCACTACGTCAACTTCGTCAACTTTGTCCACTTCGTCCACTTCGTCCACTTCGTCCACTTCGTCAACTTCCTCCACTTCCTCCACTTACTCCACTTCGTAAACTTCGTCAAATTCGTCCACTTCCTCCACTTCGTCAACTTCGTCCACTTCCTCCACTTACTCCACTTCGTAAACTTCGTGAATTTCGTCCATTTCGTCCACTTCGTCCACTTCCTCCGCTTCCTCTTCTTCGTCCATTTCGTCCACTTTCTCCACTTCCTCTACTTCCTCCACTTCGTTAACTTCGTCCACTTCTTCCACTTACTCCACTTTGTCCACTACATCAACTTTGTCTACTTCGTCAACTTCGTCCACTTCGTCCACTTCCTCCACTTCCTCCACTTTCTCCACTTCCTCCACTTCCTCCACTTCGTCCACTTACTCCACTTCCTCCACTTCGTCCACTTCGTGCACTTCCTCCACTTCCTCCACTTCGTCCATTTCGTCCACTTGGTCCACTTCGTTATTTTCGTCCACTTCGTCAACTTCGTCTAACTTCGCCAACTTCGTCCAACTTCGCCAACTTCGTCCAACTTCGTCAACTTCGTCCACCTCATCCGCTTCGTCAACTTCGTCAACTTCCTCCACTTCCTCCACTTACTCCACTTCGTCAACTTCGTCCTCTTCGTCAACTTCGTCCACTTCGTCAACTTCGTCAACCGTCAACTTCGTCCACTTCGTCAGCTTCCTCCACTTCCTCCACTTCCTCCAACTTCGTCCAACTTCCTCCACTTCCTCCACTTCTTCTTCCACTTCTTCCACTTCTTCCTCTTCTTCCACTTCCTCCACTTCCTCCACTTCCTCCACTTCCTCAACTTCCTCTACTTCCTCTACTTGCTCCACTCTCCACTTCGTCAACTTCTTCTTCCACTTCCTCCACTTCCTCCACTTCCTCTAACTCATCCACTTCCTCCAATTCATCCACTACGTCCACTTCGTCCACTTCATCCAGTTCGTCCAGTTCGTCCACCTCGGCCACTTCGTCAACTTCATCCACTTAGTCCACTTCGTCAACTTCCTCCACTTCCTCCACTTTTTCCACTTTCTCCACTTCCTCCACTTTCTCCACTTCCTCCACTTCCTCCACCTCATCCACTTCGTCCACTTCATCCTCATCGTCCATTTTGGACACTTCCTCGACTTCCTCCACTTCATCCACTTTGTCAGCTTCGTCCACCTCCTCCACTTACTCCACTTCGTCCACTTCGTCAACTTCGTCCACTTCCTCCACTTCCTCCACTTCGTCCATTTGGTGCACTTCGTCCACTTCGTCATTTTTGTCCACTTCGTCAACTTTTTCCACCTCGTCCACTTCGTCAACTTCGTCCATTTCGTCAAATTCGTCCACTTCGTCAACTTCCTCCACTTCCACCATTTCCTCCACTTCTCCTACGTCTTCCACTTCCTCCACTTCCTGCACTTCCTCCACTTCATCCACTACTTCTTCCAGTTCCTCCACTTCCTCCATGTCCTCCACTTCTTCTACTTGCTCCACTCTCCACTTCGTCAACTTCTTCTTCCACTTCGTTTACTTCATCCACTTCGTCAACTTCGTCCAGTTCGTCCACTTCGTCAACTTCGTCCACCTCGTCCACTTCGTCAACTTCGTCCACCTCGTCCACTTCGTCAACTTCAGCAACTTCGTCCATTTCGTCCACTTCCTCCCCTTACTCCACTTCGTGAACTTCGTCCTCTTCGTCAACTTCGTCCACTTCGTCCACTTCGTCAACTTCGTCAACTGTCAACTTCGTCCACTTCGTCAGCTTCCTCCACTTCCTTCACTTCCTCCAACTTCGTCCATCTTCCTCCACTTCGTCCACTTCTTCTTCCACTTCTTCCTCTTCTTCCACTTCCTCCACTTCCTCCACTTCCTCCACTTCCTCCACGTCCTCCACTTCCTCAACTTCCTCCACTTCTTCTAGTTACTCCACTCGTCCACTTCGTCAACTTCGTCCACTTTTTCAAATTCTTCCACTTCGTCAAATTCGTCCACTTCATCAACTTCGTCCACTTCCTCCACTTCCACCACTTCCACCACTTACTCCACTTCGTTAACTTCGTGAACTTCATCCACTTCGTCAATTTCGTGCACTTCGTCCACTTCGTCACTTTCGTCAACCGTCAACTTCGTCTACTTCCCCACTTCCTCCATTTCGTCCTCTTCGTCCATTTCCTTCACTTCGTCCACTTCGTCAACTTCGTCCATTTCGTCCACTTCCTCCACTTCCTCCACTTCCTCCACTTCGTCAACTTCGTCCACCTCCTCCACTTACTCCACTTCGTGAACATCGTCCACTTCGTCCCCTTTGTCAACTTCGTGAACTTCCTCCACTTCGTCGACTTCCTCCACTTCCTCCACTTCGTCCAGTACATCAACTTCCTCCACTTCGTCAACCGTCAACTTCGTCCACTTCCTCCACTTCCCCCACTTCGTCCACTTCCTCCACTTCCACCACTTCGTCCTCTTCGTCCATTTCGTCCACTTCCTCCACTTCGTCGAGTTCCTCCACTTCGTCCACTTCGTTCACTTCGTCCCCTTCGTGAACTTTGTCAACTTCGTCAAGTTCCTCCACTTGCTCTACTTCCTCCACTTCCTCCACTTCCTCCACTGCATCCTCTCCGTTCATTTCGTCCACTTCCTCCACTTTGTCCACTTCGTCCACTTCCTCCACTTCCTCCACTTCGTCAACTTCGTCGAGTTCCTCCACTTACTCCACTTCGTCAACTTCGTGAACTTCGTCCACATCGTCCACTTCGTCAACTTCGTCCACTTCCTCCGCTTCCTCCGCTTCCTCCACTTCCTCCACTTCCTCCACTTCATCCAGTTCGTCCATTTCGTCCCCTTTGTCAACTTCGTGCCATTCGTCGACTTCATCCACTTCCTTCACTTCGTCCACTTCCTCCACTTCCTCCACTTCCTCCACTTCGTCCACTTCTTCCACTTACTCCACTTCGTCCACTACGTCAACTTCGACCATTTCGTCAACTTCCTCCACTTCCTCCACTTCCTCGAATTCGTCCACTTCCTCCACTTCGTCATTTTCGTCCACTTCGTCAACTTCGTCCAACTTCGTCAACTTCCTTCACTTCCTCTACATTGTCCACTTCATCCACTTCTTCTTCCACTTCTTCCATTTCCTCCACTTCCTCCACTTCTTCCACCTCCTCCACTTCCTCAACTTCCTCCACTTCCTCCAACTCGTCCAATTCGTCCACTACGTCAACTTCGTCAACTTTGTCCACTTCGTCCACTTCGTCAAATTCGTCCACTTCCTCCACTTCGTCAACTTCCTCCACTTCCTCCACTTACTCCACTTCGTAAACTTCGTGAATTTCGTCCACTTCCTCCACTTCCCCCACTTCCTCCTCTTCGTCCATTTCGTCCACTTTCTCCACTTCCTCCACTTCCTCCACTTCGTTAACTTCGTCCACTTCTTCCACTTACTCCACTTCGTCCACTACATCAACTTCGTCAACTTCGTCCACTTCGTCAACTTCGTCAACCGTCAACTTCGTCCACTTCGTCAGCTTCCTCCACTTCCTCCACTTCCTCCAACTTCGTCCAACTTCCTCCACTTCTTCTTCCACTTCTTCCACTTCTTCCTCTTCTTCCACTTCCTCCACTTCCTCCACGTCCTCCACTTCCTCAACTTCCTCTACTTCCTCTACTTGCTCCACTCTCCACTTCGTCAACTTCTTCTTCCACTTCCTCCACTTCCTCCACTTCCTCTAACTCATCCACTTCCTCCAATTCATCCACTACGTCCACTTCGTCCACTTCATCCAGTTCGTCCAGTTCGTCCACCTCGTTCACTTCGTCAACTTCATCGACTTAGTCCACTTCGTCAACTTCCTCCACTTCCTCCACTTTTTCCACTTTCTCCACTTCCTCCACTTCCTCCACTTCCTCCACCTCATCCACTTCGTCCACTTCATCCTCATCGTCCATTTTGGACACTTCCTCGACTTCCTCCACTTCATCCACTTCCTCCACTTCCACCACTTCGTCAACTTCGTCCACCTCGTCCACTTCCTCCACTTTCTCCACTTCGTCCACTTACTCCACTTCGTCCACTTCGTCCACTTCCTCCACTTCCTCCACTTCGTCCATTTCGTCCACTTGGTCCACTTCGTTATTTTCGTCCACTTCGTAAACTTCGTCCAACTTCGCCAACTTCGTCCAACTTCGCCAACTTCGTCCAACTTCGTCAACTTCGTCCACCTCGTCCACTTCGTCAACTTCGTCCACCTCGTCCACTTCGTCAACTTCGTCAACTTTGTCCACTTCGTCCACTTACTCCACTTCGTCAACTTCGTCCTCTTCGTCAACTGCGTCAACTTCGTCCACTTCGTCAACTTCGTCAACCGTCAACTTCGTCCACTTCGTCAGCTTCCTCCACTTCCTCCACTTCCTCCAACTTCGTCCAACTTCCTCCACTTCTTCTTCCACTTCTTTCACTTCTTCCTCTTCTTCCACTTCCTCCACTTCCTCCACGTCCTCCACTTCCTCAACTTCCTCTACTTCCTCTACTTGCTCCACTCTCCACTTCGTCAACTTCTTCTTCCACTTCCTCCACTTCCTCTAACTCATCCACTTCCTCCAATTCATCCACTACGTCCACTTCGTCCACTTCATCCAGTTCGTCCAGTTCGTCCACCTCGTCCACTTCGTCAACTTCATCCACTTAGTCCACTTCGTCAACTTCCTCCACTTCCTCCACTTTTTCCACTTTCTCCACTTCCTCCACTTCCTCCACTTCCTCCACCTCATCCACTTCGTCCACTTCATCCTCATCGTCCACTTTGGACACTTCCTCGACTTCCTCCACTTCATCCACTTCCTCCACTTCCACCACTTCGTCAACTTCGTCCACCTCCTCCACTTACTCCACTTCGTCCACTTCGTCAACTTCATCCACTTCCTCCATTTCCTTCACTTCCTGCACTTCGTCCATTTGGTGCACTTCGTCCACTTCGTCATTTTTGTCCACTTCGTCAACTTTTTCCACCTCGTCCACTTCGTCAACTTCGTCCATTTCGTCAAATTCGTCCACTTCGTCAACTTCCTCCACTTCCACCACTTCCTCCACTTCTTCTACTTCTTACACTTCCTCCAATTCATCCATTTCATGCACTTCTTCTAGTTCCTCCAGTTCCTCCACTTCGTTCACTTCTTCTACTTCCTCCACTCTCCACTTCCTCAACTTCTTCTTCCACTTCGTTTACTTCCTCCACTTCGTCCAATTCGTTCACTACGTCAACTTCGTCCACTTCGTCTACTTCCTCCCCTTACTCCACTTCGTGAACTTCGTCCTCTTCGTCAACTTCGTCCACTTCGTCAGCTTCCTCCACTTCCTCCACTTCCTCCAACTTCGTCCATCTTCCTCCACTTCGTCCACTTCTTCTTCCACTTCTTCCTCTTCTTCCACTTCCTCCACTTCCTCCACTTCCTCCACGTCCTCCACTTCCTCAACTTCCTCCACGTCTTCTACTTGCTCCACTCTCCACTTCGTCAACTTCTTCTTCCACTTCCTCCACTTCCTCCACTTCCTCTAACTCATCCACTTCCTCCAATTCGTCCACTACGTCAACTTCGTCCAATTCGTCCACTTCGTCCAGTTCGTCCACATCGTCCACCTCGTCCACTTCGTCAACTTCATCCACTTAGTCCACTTCGTCCACTTCCTCCACTTCCTCCACTTCCTCCACTTCCTCCACCTCATCCACTTCATCCTCTTCGTCCATTTTGTCCACTTCCTCCACTTCCTCCACTTCGTCAACTTCGTCCATTTCGTCAACTTCCTCCACTTCCTCCACTTCAACCACTTCCTCCACTTCTTCTACTTCTTCCACTTCCTCCACTTCCTCCACTTCCTCCACTTCATCCAGTTCTTCCAGTTCCTCCACTTCCTCCACTTCCTCCACTTCTTATACTTCCTCCACTCCCCACTTCGTCAACTTCTTCATCCACTTCGTTTACTTTCTCCACTTTGTCCAATTCGTCCACTACGTCAACTTCAACCAGTTCGTCCACTTCGTCCACTTCGTCCACCTCGTCCACTTCGTCCACCTCGTCCACTTCGTCCACCTCGTCCACTTCGTCCACTTCGTCCACCTCGTCCACTTTGTCCACCTCGTCCACTTCGTCAAATTCTCGACTTCCTCCACTTGGTCAACTTCGTCCACTTCCTCCACTTACTCGACTTCGTGAACTTCATCCTCTTCGCCAACTTCGTCCACTTTGTCAACTTGGTCAACCGTCAACTTCGTCCACTTCGTCAACTTCCTCCACTTCCTCCACATCCTCTACTTCCTCCACTTCCTCCACCTCATCCACTTCGCCCACTTCATCCTCTTCGTCCATTTTGTCCACTTCCTCCACTTCCTCCACTTCCTCCACTTTATCCACTTCCTCCAGTTCCTCCACTTCGTCAACTTCGTCCACCTCCTCCACTTACTCCACTTCGTCCACTTCGTCAACTTCGTCCATTTCGTCAACTTCGTCCACTTCGTCAAGTTTGTCCACTTCGTCAACTTCGTCCACTTCGTCCACTTCCTCCAATTCCTCCATTTCCTCCACTTCCTCTACTTCCTCCACTTCGTCCATTTGGTGCACTTCGTCCACTTCGTCCACTTCGTCATTTTTGTCCACTTCGTCAACTTTTTCCACCTCGTCCACTTCGTCAACTTCGTCCATTTCATCAAATTCGTCCAGTTCGTCAACTTCGTCCATTTCGTCAACTTCCTCCACTTCCACCACTTCCTCCACTTCTTCTACTTCTTCCACTTCCTCCACTTCCTCCACTTCATCCACTTCATTCACTTCTTCTTCCACTTCCTCCACTTCTTCTACTTCCGCCACTCTCCACTTCGTCAACTTCTTCTTCCACTTCGTTTACTTCCTCCACTTCGTCCAATTCGTCCACTACGTCAACTTCTTCTTCCACTTCGTCAACTTCTTCTTCCACTTCGTTTACTTCCTCCACCTTCGTCAAATTCGTCGACTTCCTCCACTTCCTCAACTTTGTCCACTTCCTCCACTTACTCCACTTCGTGAACTTCGTCCCCTTCGTCAACTTCCTCCACTTCCTCCACTTCCTCCACATCCTCTACTTCCTCCACCTCGTCCACTTCATCCTCTCCGTCCATTTTGTCCACTTCCTCCACTTCCTCCATTTCCTCCACTTCCACCACTTCCTCTACTTCCTCAACTTCCTCCACTTCCTCCACTCTTCTTCCACTTCGTCCACTTCCTCCACTTCGTCAACTTCGTCAACTTCCTCCACTTCGACCACTTCCTCCACTTCTTCTACTTCTTCCACTTCCTCCACTTCTCCACTTCCTCCACTTGATCCACTTCTTCTTCCAATTCTTCCAGTTCCTCCACTCCCTCCACTTCCTCCACTTGCTCCACTTCCTTCACTTCCTCCACATCCTCCAATTCCTCCACTTCCTCCACTTCGACAACTTCTTCTTCCACTTTGTTTACTTCCTCCACTTCGTCCACTTCGTCAAATGCATCCACTACGTCAACTTCGTCCAGTTCGTCCATTTCGTCCAGCTCGTCAACTTCGTCCACCTCGTCCACTTCGTCAACTTCGTCCACTTCGTCAAATTCGTCCATTTCGTCAACTTCGTCCACTTCGTCCACTTCGTCAACTTCCTCCACTTCGATAACTTCCTCCACTTCGTCAACTTCCTCCACTTCGACGATTTCCTCCACTTCGTCCACTTCCTCCACTTCCTCCACTTCCTCCACTTCGTGCACTTCGTCCACTTCGTCATTTTCGTCCAATTCCTCCACTTCATCCACTTCCTCCACTTTCTCCACTTCCTCCACTTCCTCCACTTCCTCCACTTCCTCTACTTCATCCACTTCGTCCACGTCCTCAACTTCGTCCACTTCTTCTTCCACTTCTTCCACTTCATCCACTTCGTCCACTTGGTCCCATTCCTCGACTTCCTCCACTTCTTCCACTTCGTCCACTTCGTTAACTTCCTCCAATTCGTTCGCTTCGTCCACTTCGTCAACATTGTCTACTTCCTTCACTTGGTCAACTTCCTCCACTTCCTCCACATCTTATATTTCCTCCACCTCCTCCACTTCGTCCACTTCTTTTTCCAGTTCGTCCACATCCTCCACTTCCTCCACTTCTTCTACTTCCTCCACTCCCCAATTTGTCCACTTCTTCTTCCACTTCCTCCACTTCCTGCACTTCCTACACTTCCTGCACTTCCTCCACTTCATCCTCTTCCTCCATGTTGTCCACTTCCTCCACTTCGTCAACTTCATCCACTTCCTCCACTTCCTCCACGTCCTCCACGTCCTCCACTTTCTCTACTTCTTCTACTTGCATTACTCTTCACTTCGTCAATTTCCTCTTCCACTTCCTCCAATTCAACCACTTCGTCCAATTCGTCCACTACGTCAACTTCGTCCACTTTGTCCAGTTCGTCCACTTCGTCAACTACGTCCACTTCGTCCAGTTCATCCACTTCGTCAACTACGTCCACTTCGTCAACTTCGTCCACCTCGTCTACTTCGTCAACTTCGTCAAATTCGTCCACTTCATCGACTTTGTGAACTTCGTCAACTTCGTCCAGTTCGTCAACTTCCTCCACTTCCTCCACTCTTCGTCCACTTCATCCACTTCTTCTTCCACTTCGTCAACTTCATAGACTTCCTCCACTTCCTCCAGTTCCACCACTTCCACCACTTCCTTCACTTCCTCCACTTCCTTCACTTCGTCCACTTCATCCTCTTCGTCCACTTCATCATCCTCTTCGTCTACTTCATCATCCTCTTCGACCATTTTGTCCACTTTCTCCACTTCCTCCACTTCCTCCAGTTCCTCGACTTCGTCCAGTTTGTCCACTTCCTCCAGTTTGTCAACGTCGTCCATCTCGTCCCCTTCGTCAAATTCGTCCACTTCGTCAACTTCGTCAACTTCCTCCACTTCGTCCACTTCCTCCTCTTCCTCCACTTCGTTCTCTTCGTCCACTTCGTCATTTTCGTCCAATTCCTTAACTTCATCAACTTCGTCCACCTCCTCAACTTCCTCCACTTCATCCACTTTCTCCACTTCCTCCACTTCGTCGACTTCGTCCAATATTTCCAATTCGTCCACTACGTTAACTTCGTCCACTACGTCCACTTCGTCTACTTTGTCCACTTCGTCCACTTCGTCATTTTTGTTCACTTCGTCAACTTCGTCCACTTCGTCATTTTCGTTCACTTCGTCAACTTCGTCCACTTCGTCAACTTCCTCCAATTGCTGCACTTCCAGCACTTCCTCCAGTTCCTCCACTTCGTCCACTTCCACCACTTCCTCGACTTCCTCGACTTCCTCCACTTCTTCCACTTCGTCCACTTCGTCGCTTCGTCCACTTCATCAACTTCCTCCACTTTCGTCCACTTCCTCTACTTCCTCCACTTCGTTCACTTCCTCTACTTCGTCCACTTCGTCCGCTTCGTCAACTTCGTCCACTTGTTCTTCCACTTGTTATTCCACTTCTTCCACTTCGTCCACTTCGTCAACTTCGTACACTTCGTCAACTTCCTCCACTTTGTTCACTTCCTCCACTTCCTCCACTTCATCCACTTCCTCCACTTCCTCCAGGTCCACCACTTCCTCCACTTCCTCCCCTTCCTCCACTTCCTCAACTTCCTCGACTTCCTCCACTTCCTCCACTTCGTCCATTTCGTCCACTTCCTCCACTTCCTCTACTTCCTCCACTTCCACCACTACCTCCACGTCCTCCCCTTCCTCCACTTCGTCCATGTCGTCCACTTCGTCCATTTCGACAACTTCTTCAACATTGTCTACTTCCTCAACTTCGTCCACCTCGTCCAATTCATCCACTACGTCAACTTCGTCCAGTTCGTCCAATTCGTCAACTTCGTCCACCTCGTCCACTTCGTCCCCCTCGTCCACTTCGTCAAATTTGTCCACTTCGTTCACTTCGTCCACTTCGTCAACTTCGTCCACTTCGTCAACTTCCTCCACTTCGTCCACTTCCTCCACTTCCACCACTTCCTCCCCTTAGTCCACTTCGTCCACTTCGTCCACTTTGTCCTCTTCGTCCACTTCGTCCACTTCGTCATTTTAGTCCAATTCCTCCACTTCGTCCACCTCCTCAACTTCCTACACTTCATCAACTTCCTCCACTTCCTCCACTTCCTACAGTTCCTCGACTTCGTCCACTTTGTCCAATCCGTCCACTACGTCAACTTCGTCCACTTCGTCCACTTCATCCACTTCCTCCACGTCCTCCACTTCATCCACTTCTTCTTCCACTTCTTCCACTTCGTCCACCTGGCCCACTTCCTCCACTTCCTCCACTTCTTCCACTTCGTCCACTTCGGCAACTTCCTCCACTTCCTCCGTTTCCTCCACTTCGTCCACTTCTTTCGCTTCGTCCGTTTCGTCCAGTTCTTCCGCTTCGTCATTTTTGTCCACTTCTTCTTCCACTTCTTCTTCCACTTCTTCCACTTCCTCAACTTCCTCAACTTCCTTCACTTCCTCCACTTCGTCAAGTTCCACTTGTTCCACTTCTTCCACTTCTTCCATTTCGTCCACTTCGTCAACATTGTCTACGTCCTCCACTTCGTCCACCTCGTTCAATTCGTCCACTACGTCAACTTCATCCAGTTCGTCTTGTTTGTCCACTTCGTCTAGTTTGTCAACTTCGTTTACCTCGTCCACTTTGTCAACTTCGTCCACTCCGTCCACTTCGTTCACTTTGTCCACTTCGTCAAATTCGTCCACTTCGTCAACTTCGTCCACTTCGTCAACTTCGTCCACTTCGTCAACTTCCTTCACTTCGTCCACTTCCACCACTTCGTCCACTTCGTCCACTTCCTCCACTTCCTCCACATCGTCCTCTTCGTCCACTTCGTCCACTTCGTCATTTTTGTCCAATTCCTCCACTTTGTCAATTTCGTCAACCTCCTCAACTTCCTCTACTTCCTCCACTTCCTCCACTTCGTCCACTTTGTCCAATTCGTCCACTACGTCAACTTCGTCCACTTCCTCCACTTCCTCCACGTCCTCCACTTCGTCCACTTCTTCTTTCACTTCTTCCACTTCGTCCACTTGGTCCACTTCCTCCACTTCCTTGACTTCCTCGACTTCCTCCACTTCTTCCACTTCGTCCACTTCGTCAACTTCCTCCACTTCCTCCACTTCCTCAATTTCCTCCACTTCCTCCACTTCCTCCACTTCGTCCGCTTCGTCCTCTTCGTTCGCTTCGTCCGCTTCGTTTGCTTCGTCATCTTCGTCCACTTCTTCTTCCATTTCTTGTTCCACTTCTTCCACTTCATCCACTTCGTTTACTTCGTCCACTTCGTCCTCTTCGTCCATTTCGTCCCCTTCCTCCACTCCCTCCACTTCCTCCACTTCCTCCACTTCGTCAACTTCGTCCACTTCCTCCACTTCAACCAGTTGCTCCACTTCCTCCCCATCCTCCACTTCCTCCACTTCCTCCACTTTCTCCACTTCCTCCACTTTGTTCACTTCGTCCACTTCATCAACTTCGTCCACTTCGTTCACTTCCTTCACGTCCTTCACTTCGTCCACTTCTTTTTCCACTTCGCCCACTACGTCCACTTCCTCCACTTCGTCCACTTCTTCTTCCACTTCCTCCACTTCGTCCACTACGTCCACTTCTTCCACTTCGTCCACTACATCCACTTCTTCTTCCACTTCCACTTCCTCCACTTTCTCCACTTCCTCCACTTCTTCTTCCACTTTGATACAAGAAGGTCTAACACCATAGGACCCATCACAAGAGGAATGGCGAAAAAGCTCCAAGATGAATATTCTCCTCAAGGTCAAGTACTATTTGCTATCTTTGGATGGAAAATTGGAGAACAAGAAGATATTCCAAATCTGCCAAAACATGGAGAAGGGTAAAAAGGACATTTCTATACAAGAAGGGGTGTACTTATCCTTCTATGGGGCTGCATTAGTAATTGTTTTCCTTCACATAAAACTCATTTTTCACGTGTTTTAGAAGCCATACATGTAGCACATGGGTTCAGATCTGCACCGTGAAAATTGCTAGCTTAAAGCCTTGAGATTGATCTATAAAATCTCATAGGAAAAGCTTGTAAAGCACTTTTGGATTTTTAGTAAAGAATTTCTGCTGAAATGCATAGTAAATTCCTTCTCCAAGAGTCTCTTCTTAGCTTGATTTCCATTGCAACTTCCTTCCACTCTAGGAAGCCTTCTGAGTTGTGAATCACCTCTCCAAGCTAGCCTCCATCTCCATTCACCATAAACACCTCTCATCCGCTGCTTCACATCCTAAGTTCTTCACCAATCTGCTCCTGAAATTCCAATTCTGCACCACAATCTGCAGCTGCTACTGCTACTGTTCCATTGGTTTCAGCAGCTGTTCAAGTCTCCTTGCGCCTCCAATCTCTCGGTTCTGCTCCTCTACATCTTCTAGGATGTATCAAGTGGTATTCAGAGCTAGGTTCTAACTTGAACCGTGAGATAAGTGGTTTTATCTTTCATTTTTCAAACTGTCATTCAAATTCCTGCTATGTCTTGTGGTTCTTCTAAATTCTGTTCCTGTTTCAGCATCTATGATGTGTTTAGGCTTCTATGTTTTGAGTTTTATTGATACCAGCTATATTTGCTTGAGTCTATCATCATTTTATTCGGTTATCTCTTGCTGTTTTGAGTCATTTTAATCATTTGAGCATCATTTTCCGTTTTGTCTTAGTCATGTTTGGTTAATTTGCTGTTTTGTTATCAAATCTGGTTTTTAACCCAGTTTTATGGTTCTGAAAGTGTTGGATGTGGCTACACCAATTAAGAGCAATGAACAATCAAGAGATGAGCTTAGGTGTTTAAATTTGCCAACCAAACTCAGATCTGCATGGTTTTTTTTTAGTTCTGTTCTGTTATTCCAGAAAGTGTTACTGCTGTAACAAAAACTCCACTGTTCATTTAGCATTGTGCACTGTTCTATTGAACAACAACTGAATGAGTTAATGTCTGAATCATTTGGAACATGAAATGATTTGATTCCAAGTGTTTTGTAATGTTGTAAGCATCAAAAATGCAGTAGCCGATCTGCAAGTGTTTTGAGTTAAAAAATTCTGCATAATTTGAGTTGGATTGGTACTAGATCATTGCCAATCATTTTTAAGTTGATTCTGCTGTGTTGAGCAACTTTCAAATACCATTTTCAGACTCCTTTTGATGCTTTTAATCCAGAATCAAAGCCAATCTACATTTTGAACCTTGTGGTTGTGAATTTGAGCTGAAAATGACCACTGCAGTATTCCAATTCTGTTACACAGTGATTTAGCTCATTATAGCTGTTTCTGCAAGTCTTCACTCATCATTGAAATATGTTTAAGTCATTGGAATGAGCATATAAAATGTACTGTGCATTTGGTCATTTTTCTGGGTAGACTTGTGCTGGCTGCCAAGAGCTATGCAGTAAATTTTTTGGTCCAGAGATTCAAAGTTTGGCTGTTTGATTCAATAAGAGTGGATGTAGTAAAAGCCATTGGTCCATAACATATCAAAAGTTCAAGTTAAAAAGAGTGATTAAAACATTAAAAGGCAGAATAGGACCAATACATCCTGTTTTCGAAATTCTGGTTGCACCTTTGAACATTGCTGTCAAAAATTAATGCAAGTTCATTGAGACATTTCAACAAACAGTTTGGTCCACTTTTATTGCATAGCTATTTCGTGCTTGATTCTGGTTTTTGGTCTTTTATTGCGTTTTAAATCTGTTCTAGAGCCATTCCTAAGATCATTTTGATGTGCCACCGTGATTGATAGCCATTTAATTGTTTGTTTTTCTGAATTTTGAACACTCTGCACACCAGCTGTTTGACAAAAGTCCTGGTGTTGCTGTCACTTGGATGTGATTTTGTTGGCAATTGTGGTGGTAGTTTCTGTGATTAACTGGCTTGTTGGATAGGTGAACTATAATTCAAATGGCTCAATGCAAGTGGAAGCATCAAAGGAAGTTCAATTGGTGAGGAAAGTGAATGAAGTTGAGTCTTGAAGAAGGAAAAACCGTGACTTGCAGCAGAGTTTTATACTGCAGAAAAATTAATTTCTCTGTTTAAGCACTTTGCAGCTGAGAGAATTGTTTGGAATCCAGTAGATTCAAGTTCTTTGAGAGCAACCAAAGCTGCACACATTGTTTTCCTTAGCCTATTCTAACTTTTCCTTTCCAATTTACCAAATTTCTTTGTAATTTCCATTGGTTTTCTTTGGTTGTAAGTTCCAAATCCAAGCAAGTGAGGTGCTAGAGTTCACAAGTGCTCTTCCCTCATTTGTAACTAGACTCAAAAGAAGTCTCAACCAAAAATTGAGTAGTCGGTGAGTGTGTCTTAGATCCAAAGTCTAAGCCTCACCTAGGAGACCTCACTTTAATTGCTTTTTCCAATTCTCGCATAGATAGTATATATCTTGTGCGAATAGGAAGCTCTCTTAGGGGTCCGAATTTAGAGTTAGGTTGTGTTTTTTTCTTGGCTTTGTGTTTTCTTTGTTGTCTTTAAGACTTAAGTGGATTTAAGAGTGATTTTGATCTAAGGACTCTAGTAAGTAACTAGAAGCATATTTGGCAAGGATAAGGCTTGGTACTTAAGCATTCCTAGTGAATCACCTCCCTTACCTGGAATATTGCTTTCAAGTGAAAAACTCTAGTCTTTACTTCAAGAATAACATTTAAGTCCATCATAATGTCTAGAAGGCATTCTCCTAGGATTAGTGATAGTGAAAAAGAACATTTTTCTCTTCAAACTTTAGTTAATGAATTCCAGGAAATAAGAAGAGAAATGAATGAAGAGAAAGTCAATAGAGAGCTTCAAAATGCTGTTATTCAAGATGAGTTGAGAATGATAAGCAAAAGTAAGTCTAGGGGAAGTCAGAGTGAAAACTCTCAAGAGGGAGGGATGTCTATGAGTCTGGGTGATTATTACCCTCATCAGCCTTCTACTTCTAGAAGGCATAGGAGAAATTCTCATGCACCTCCACCCCCTAAAGAAGTCAATGTTGTGTTGCCTCACTTCCATGGGAAGGACAATGTAGAGGCTTATCTTGATTGGGAGATGAAGGTAGAACAATTGTTTGAATGCCACCAAGTGAGTGAAGAGAGGAAGGTCTCTCTAGCTACCCTAAGCTTTCAAGGGTATGCAATGTACTGGTGGACTGCCTTGGTCCAAGAGAGGCTTAGACATCAAGCCCCTCCCATCCACTATTGGAATGATCTCAAGTCTGCCCTTAGGAGGAGACACATTCCCTCCTACTACAATAGAGAACTCATGGATAAACTCCAAAGGTTACAACAAAGGTCTATGACAGTTGAGGAATATAGACAAAAGATGGAGTTGTATATGATGAGGGCAGGCATAGTAGAAGGTCCAGAAACTACTTTAGCTAGATTTTTAAGTGGGCTCAATTTTGACATAAGAGATAGGGTTGAACTTCTACCTTATAGAGATTTGAATGATCTTGTTCAAATGTGTATAAAGGTAGAACAACAAAACTTGAGAAAATCTTCTTCTAAAAGAATTCAAGTTCAACCTACTTTTGAAAAGAAAATTTTTAAAGAAAAAGAGCCATTTAAACCTCTAGCCAAAATAGAAGAGAGACCCAAGAAAGAGACACCCTCACACACCAGAACAAGTGAAATCAAATGCTTCAAATGTCTAGGAAGGGGTCATGTAGCTACTCAATGTCCTACAAAAAGAAACATCATTTTGAAAGGCAAGGACATTTATAGTAGTGAAAGTGACACCCCAACTAGTCAAAGTGAGAGTGAGGAAGAAGAGAGGGAAGAGGAAATATATGCTGATGATGGGCAACTTCTCATGGTGAGAAGGATACTTAGCAACCAACCAAGTCTTGAACACATATCACAAAGAGAGAACATCTTTCACACAAGATGTAAAATTCAAGAAAATCATTGTTCTCTCATTGTTGATAGTGGATCTTGTTGCAATTGTTGTAGCACAAGGTTGGTTGAGAAGTTGAAGCTTGATATTATACCCCATCCAAAACCTTATAAACTTCATTGGCTAAATGAAGATGGGGATATAATAGTCAAGAATCAAGTGAAGTTGGCATTTTCCATTGGGAACTTCAAAGATGAAGTTTTATGTGATATAGTTCCCATGGAAGCATGTCATGTGTTATTGGGGAGACCATGGCAATTTGATCATCAAACTATCCATCATGGTCTAACCAATACCATCACTATCCATCAAAAGGACAAGAAGTTTGTGCTTCATCCTTTGACTCCTACCCAAGTGGCTAAGGATCAAGCACAAATGAAGTCCTTAAGAAAGCAAGAACATGATCAAAAGAAAAAGTCAAAAAGAAAGGAGGTATAGCAACAAGTGTGCCACCTAAGGTCACTCAACATGAAGTCCTTTTAAACAAAAAGACTTTAATCAATACACTTCAAGTTGAGCAACCTTCATATCTTCTTCTTTGTCAAGGGACACTTACATGCACATCTAGTGATTCAAAGACTTCAACTCTTTCTCCATCCATTCAAAAACTTTTGAAAGAATTTGATGATCTATTCCCACAAGAAATTCCAAAAGGGCTTCCACCCATAAGAGGAATTGAACATCAAATTGATTTCATTCCAGGGGCAATTCTTCCTAATAGGCCAGCCTATAGGACAAACCCCCAAGAAACTAAGGAGATTGAGACACAAGTCCAAGAGTTGCTAGATAAAGGCTTAGTTCAAAAGAGTCTAAGTCCATGTGCTGTACCAGTGTTGCTTGTTCCAAAAAAAGATGGGAAGTGGCGCATGTGTTGTGATTGTAGAGCTATCAACAACATCACAATCAAGTATAGACATCCCATTCCTAGGCTTGATGATATGTTGGATGAATTGCATGGAGCACAAATATTTTCAAAGGTAGATTTAAAAAGTGGCTATCACCAAATAAGAATTAAAGAAGGTGATGAATGGAAAACTGCCTTTAAGACCAAGTTTGGATTATATGAATGGCTAGTTATGCCTTTTGGTCTTACAAATGCTCCAAGCACATTCATGAGACTTATGAATCATGTCCTTAGGGATTGCATTGGGAAGTTTGTAGTTGTCTACTTTGATGACATCTTGGTATATAGTCAAAATTTGCAAACTCATGAAAATCATTTGAGAGTTGTTTTAACAATTCTTAGAACACACAAATTGTTTGCAAACTTTGACAAGTGTACCTTTTGTGTTGATAGTGTCATATTTCTTGGCTTTGTGGTCACCAAAAATGGGGTTCATGTGGACCCAGAAAAAATAAAGGCCATCCAAGATTGGCCTCCTCCAAAGAATGTAGGAGAAGTAAGGAGCTTCCATGGGTTGGCAAGCTTTTATAGAAGATTTGTTCCTAACTTCTCTAGTCTTGCTTCACCCCTCAATGAGTTGGTGAAAAAAGATGTTACATTCCATTGGGGGGATAAACAACAAAAAGCTTTTGAGCTACTCAAAGAGAAGCTCACACAAGCACCCATTCTAGCTTTGCCAAATTTTTCCAAAACTTTTGAGCTAGAATGTGATGCTTCAGGATTTGGCATAGGTGCAGTATTATTACAAGAAGGACACCCAATTGCATACTTTAGTGAAAAACTTCATGGTGCCTCTTGTAATTACCCCACCTATGACAAAGAACTCTATGCACTTGTGAGGGCTCTTCAAACTTGGGAACATTATCTTGTTGCCAAGGAGTTTATCATTCATAGTGATCATGAATCACTTAAGTATTTGAAGAGTCAACACAAGTTACAAAAGAGGCATGCTAAGTGGTTGGAATTCATTGAACAATTCACTTATGTTATTAAATACAAGAAAGGAAAATCCAATGTGGTGGCTGATGCTTTGTCAAGAAAAATTAATCTATTAGCCACATTGGGAGCTCAAATTCTTGGATTTAATAACATTCTTGAATTATATTCACAAGATCTTGATTTTGCTCATATCTATGAGGAATGTCTCAATAAACCTCAAGGAGGATTCTATGTGAAAGAGGGATATCTTTTTAAAGAAGGAAAAATTTGCATTCCTCAAGGTTCACATAGAAAACTCCTTGTTAAAGAGACACATGAGGGAGGATTAATGGGACATTTTGGGGTAGAAAAGACCCTTGGCATGTTGAAAGAAAAATTCTTTTGGCCTCACATGAGAAGGGATGTTCAAAGGCATTGCTTTAAGTGTATAACTTGTTTAGAAGCTAAATCTAAATCAATGCCTCATGGACTGTATACTCCTTTGAATGTTGCTTCCACCCCTTGGGAAGAGATAAGTATGGATTTTGTGTTAGGTCTTCCCAAAACTTCTAGGGGTTTTGATTCTATCTTTGTGGTGGTAGATAGATTTAGCAAAATGGCTCATTTTATACCTTGCCACAAAGTAGATGATGCAAGCAACATTGCAAAGTTATTCTTTAGAGATGTGGTTAAACTTCATGGGTTACCTAAGGTAATAGTTTCGGATAGAGATACAAAATTTCTTAGTCACTTTTGGCGGACCTTATGGTCTAGATTAGGGACTAAGTTATCTTTTTCTACTACTTGCCATCCTCAAACAGATGGTCAAACTGAAGTAGTCAATAGATCTCTTTCCACTTTACTAAGGGTAGTTCTTAAAGGAAATCACAAATCTTGGGATGAGTACCTACCTCATGTTGAGTTTGCCTACAATAGAGTAGTTCATGGAACTACTAAATTGTCTCCTTTTGAAGTTGTTTATGGTTTTAATCCTTTGACACCCATGGATTTAATACCCCTTCCAAATTCTATTGATTTTGTTCATCAAGATGGGGTATCTAAATCTAAATTTATCAAAGATTTACATCAAAGGGTTAAAATTCAAATTCAACAACAAAATGAGAAATATGCCAAGAAACATAATAAGGGCAAGAAAGAGTTAATCTTCAATGAAGGAGATTTAGTTTGGATTCATCTTAGAAAGGAAAGATTTCCTCAACTAAGAAAATCTAAACTCAATCCTAGAGGAGATGGACCCTTTAGAGTGATCAGGAGGATTAATAACAATGCATATCAACTTGATCTTCCTCCTGAATATGGTGTTCATGCTACCTTCAATGTATCTGATCTTAAACCTTTTGCAGGATTTGATAGTGAAGATGAAGATCTTTTGGATTTGAGGGCAAATCCTTCTCAAGAGGGAGGGGATGATACAAGAAGGTCTAACACCATAGGACCCATCACAAGAGGAATGGCCAAAAAGCTCCAAGATGAATATTCTCCTCAAGGTCAAGTACTATTTGCTATCTTTGGATGGAAAATTGGAGAACAAGAAGATATTCCAAATCTGCCAAAACATGGAGAAGGGTAAAAAGGACATTTCTATACAAGAAGGGGTGTACTTATCCTTCTATGGGGCTGCATTAGTAATTGTTTTCCTTCACATAAAACTCATTTTTCACGTGTTTTAGAAGCCATACATGTAGCACATGGGTTCAGATCTGCAACGTGAAAATTGCTAGCTTAAAGCCTTGAGATTGATCTATAAAATCTCATAGGAAAAGCTTGTAAAGCACTTTTGGATTTTTAGTAAAGAATTTCTGCTGAAATGCATAGTAAATTCCTTCTCCAAGAGTCTCTTCTTAGCTTGATTTCCATTGCAACTTCCTTCCACTCTAGGAAGCCTTCTGAGTTGTGAATCACCTCTCCAAGCTAGCCTCCATCTCCATTCACCATAAACACCTCTCATCCGCTGCTTCACATCCTAAGTTCTTCACCAATCTGCTCCTGAAATTCCAATTCTGCACCACAATCTGCAGCTGCTACTGCTACTGTTCCATTGGTTTCAGCAGCTGTTCAAGTCTCCTTGCGCCTCCAATCTCTCGGTTCTGCTCCTCTACATCTTCTAGGATGTATCACACTTCTTGCACTTCGTCCACTTAGTCTACTTCGTCCACTTTGTCCACTTACTCCACTTCCTCCACTTAGTCTACTTCGTCAACATCGTCCACTTCCTCCTCTTCGTTCATTTCGTCCACTTCCTTTACTTCCTCCACTTCCTCCACTTCGTCAACTTCGTCCACTTCCTCCACTTACTCCACTTCATCAACTTCGTCCACTTCGTCCACTACGTCAAATTCGTGCACTTCTTCCACTTCGTCCACTTCGTCAACTTCCTCCACTTCCTCGACTTCGTCCACTTCTTGAACTTCGTCCACTTCTTCCACTTCCTCTACTTCCTCCCTTTCCTCCACTTCCTCCAGTTCTTCAACTTCCTCCACTTCCTCCACTTCATCCACTTCTTATTCCACTTGCTCCACTTCCTCCACTTCCTCCACTTCCTCCACTTCGTGCACTTCATCCTCTTCATCAACTTCGTCCACTTCGTCAACTTACTCCACTTCGTGAACTTCGTCCACTTCTTCAACTTCATCCACTTCGTCCACTACGTCATCTTCGTGTACTTCTTCCACTTCTTCCACTTCGTCCACTTCGTCAACTTCATCAACTTCCTCCACTTCGTCCACTTTGTCCACTTCCTCTACTTCCTTCCACTTCTTCTACTTCCTCTAGTTCTTCGACTTCCTCCACTTCATCCACTTCTTCTTCCACTTCGTCCACTTCCTCCACTTCCTCCACTTCCTCCACTTCCTCCCCTTCGTCCATTTCCTCCACTTCCTCCACTTCCTCCACTTCATCCTCTTCGTCCATTTCGTCCACTTCCTTCACTTCGTCCACTTCGTCCACCTTCTCCACTTCGTCAACCCCGTCCATTTCCTCACTTACTCCACTTCGTCAACTTCGTGAACTTCGCCCACTTCGTCAACTTCGTGAACTTCGCCCACTTCGTCAACTTCGTCCTCTTAGTCCATTTCCTCCACTTCCTCCACTTCGTCCACATCGGCCTCTTCGTCCTCTTTGTGTGCTTCCTCCACTTCCTCCACTTCTTCCACTTCCTCCACTTCCCCCACTTCCTTCACTTCCTCTAGTACGTCAACTTCATCAACTTCGTCAACTTCGTCACCTTTGTCCTGTTCGTTTATTTCGTCCACTTCCTCCTCTTCCTCCACTTCCTGAACTTCGTCCACTTCCTCTACTTCCTCCACATACTCCAGTTCGTCAACTTCGTGAACTTCGTCCACTACGTCAACTTCGTGCAGTTCTTCCACTCCGTCCACTTCCTCAAATTCGTCAACTTGGTCAACTTCCTCCACTAGCTCCACTTCATTAACTTCGTCCACTTCGTCCAGTTCCTCTACTTCCTCCACTTCCTCTACTTCCTCGAGTTCTTCCACTTCCTCCACTTCATCCACTTGTTCTTCCACTTCCTCCATTTCGTCCATTTCCTCCACTTCCAGCACTTCCTCCTCTTCCTCCACTTCCTCCACTTCGTCCACTTCATCCACTTCGTCCATTTCCTCCACTTCGTCCACTTCATCCTCTTTGTCCATTTCATCGACTTCCTCCACTTGCTCCACTTGCTCCACTTCCTCCACTTCGTCCACTTCGTCAACTTCGTCCACTTTCTCCACTTTCTCAACTTCGTCAACTTCGTGAACTTCGTCCACTTCGTCAACTTTGTCCACTACGTCAACGTCGTCAACTTCGTCCACATCGTCCACTTACTCCACTGCGTCCACTTCCTCCACTTCCTCCATTTCCTGCACTTCCTGCACTTCCTGCACTTCCTCCACTTCGTCCGCTTCGTCCGCTTCGTCTGCTTCGTTCGCTTCGTCATCTTCGTCCACTTCTTCTTCCACTTCTTCCACTTCTTCCACTTCGTCCACTTCGTTTACTTCGTCCACTTCGTCCATTTCGTCCCCTTCCTCCACTCCCTCCACTTCCTCCACTTCCTCCACTTCCTCCACGTCCTCCACTTCGTCCACTTCTTCTTCCACTTCGCCCACTACGTCCACATCCTCCACTTCGTCCACTTCTTCTTCCACTACGTCCACTTCTTCTTCCACTTCCACTTCCTCCACTTTCTCCACTTCGTCCACTTCTTCTTCCACTTCTTCCACTTTGTCCACTTCGTTTACTTCGTCCACTTCGTCCTCTTCGTCCATTTCGTCACCTTCATCCACTCCGTCCACTTCCTGCATTTCCTTCGCTTCGTCAACTTCGTCCACTTCCTCCACTTCCACCACTTGCTCCACTTCCTCCCCATCCTCCACTTCGTCCACTTCCTCCAATTTCTCCACTTCCTCTACTTCCTCCACTTCGTTCACTTCGTCCACTTCGTGCCCTTCCTCCACTCCCTCCACTTCCTCCACTTCCTCCACTTCCTCCGCTTCCTCCACGTCCTCCACTTCGTCCACTTCTTCTTCCACTTCGCTCACTACGTCCACATCCTCCACTTCGTCCACTTCTTCTTCCACTTCCTCCACTTCGTCCACTTCGTCCACTTCTTCCACTACGTCCACTTCTTCTTCCACTTCCACTTCCTCCACTTTCTCCACTTCGTCCATTTCTTCTTCCACTTCTTCCACTTCGTCCACTTCGTTTACTTCGTCCACTTCGTCCTCTTCGTCCATTTCGTCACCTTCCTCCACTCCGTCCACTTCCTGCACTTCCTTCACTTCGTCAACTTCGTCCACCTACTCCACTTCGTCCACTTCCACCACTTGCTCCACTTCCTCCCCATCCTCCACTTCGTCCACTTCCTCCACTTTCTCCACTTCCTCCACTTCCTCCACTTCGTTCACTTCGTCCACTTCCTCCACGTCCTCCACTTCGTCCACTTCTTCTTCCACTTCGCCCACTACGTCCACTTCCTCCACTTCGTCCACTTCGTCCACTTCTTCCACTTCCTCCACTTCGTCCACTACGTCAACTTCTTCCACTTCGTCCACTTCTTCTTCCACTTCCTTCACTTCCTCCACTTCCTCCACTTCGTCAACTTCGTCCACTTCCTCAGCTTACTCCACTTCATCAACTTCGTCCACTTCGTCAACTTCGTCCACTTCGTCCACTTCGTCAACTTCGTGCACTTCTTCCACTTCGTCCACTTCGTCAACTTCCTCCACTTCCTCGACTTCTTCCACTTCGTCAACTTCGTCCACTTCTTCCACTTCCTCCACTTCCTCCCTTTCCTCCACTTCCTCCACTTCTTCAACTTCCTCCACTTCCTCCACTTCATCCACTTCTTCCACTTCCTCCACTTGCTCCACTTCCTCCACTTCCTCCACTTCGTCAACTTCCTCCACTTCGTGCACTTCATCCTCTTCATCAACTTCGTCCACTTCGTCAACTTCTCCACTTCGTGAACTTCGTCCACTTCTTCAACTTCCTCCACTTCATCCACTTCGTCCACTTCGTCATCTTCGTGTACTTCTTCCACTTCTTCCACGTCGTCCACTTCGTCAACTTCGTCACTTCCTCCACTTCGTCCACTTTGTCCACTTCCTCTACTTCCTCCACTTCTTCTACTTCCTCTAGTTCTTCGACTTCCTCCACTTCCTCCACTTCATCCACTTCTCTTCCACTTCCTCCACTTCCTCCACTTCCTCCACTTCCTCCACTTCCTCCACTTCCTCCACTTCATCCATTTCCTCCACTTCCTCCACTTCATCCACTTCGTCCATTTCGTCCACTTCCTTCACTTCGTCCACTTCGTCCACTTCGTCCACCTTCTCCACTTCGTCAACTCCGTCCACTTCCTCACTTACTCCACTTCGTCAACTTCGTCCACTTCGTCAACTTCGTCCACTTCGTCCATTTCCTCCACTTCGTCCACTTCGTCCTCTTCGTCCTCTTCGTGTGCTTCCTCCACTTCCTCCACTTCTTCCACTTCCTCCACTTCCTCCACTTCCTTCACTTCCTCCACTTCGTCAACTTCATCCACTTCGTCAACTTCGTCACTTCGTCCTCTTCGTCTATTTCGTCCACTTCCTCCTCTTCCTCCACTTCCTCCACTTCCTCAACTTCGTCCACTTCCTCTACTTCCTCCACTTACTCCACTTCGTCCACTTCGTCAACTTCGTCCACTTCATCACTTCGTGCACTTCTTCCACTTCCGTCCACTTCCTCCACTTCGTCAACTTCGTCCACTTCGTCAACTTCCTCCACTTCCTCCACTTCCTCCACTTCCTCTACTTCCTCCACTTCGTCAACTTCGTCCACTTCGTCCACTTCCTCCACTTCCTCCACTTCCTCTACTTCCTCGACTTCTTCCACTTCCTCCACTTCCTCCACTTCATCCACTTTCTTCCACTTCCTCCACTTTGTCCACTTCCTCCACTTCCAGCACTTCCTCCACTTCGTCCACTTCGTCCACTTCCTCCACTTCGTCAACTTCGTCCACTTCGTCCACTTCGTCCACTTCGTCAACTTCGTCCACTTCGTCCACTTCCTCCACTTCCTCCACTTCGTCCACTTCCTCCACTTCCTCCACTTCCTCCACTTCCTCCACTTCCTCCACTTCGTCCACTTCGTCCACTTCGTCCACTTCGTCCACTTCGTCGCTTCGTCACTTCCTCCACTTCCTCCACTTCATCCACTTCTTCTTCCACTTCGTCCACTTCCTCCACTTCCTCCACTTCCTCCACTTCCTCCACTTCCTCCACTTCATCCACTTCCTCCACTTCCTCCACTTCATCCTCTTCGTCCATTTCGTCCACTTCCTCACTTCGTCCACTTCGTCCACTTCGTCCACTTCTCCACTTCGTCAACTCCGTCCATTTCCTCACTTCTCCACTTCGTCAACTTCGTCCACTTCGTCAACTTCGTCCACTTCGTCCATTTCCTCCACTTCCTCCACTTCGTCCACTTCGTCCACTTCGTCCACTTCGTCCTCTTCGTCACTTCCTCCACTTCCTCCACTTCTTCCACTTCCTCCACTTCCTCCACTTCCTCCACTTCCTCCACTTCGTCAACTTCATCCACTTCGTCCACTTCGTCACCTTCGTCCACTTCGTCTACTTCGTCCACTTCCTCCACTTCCTCCACTTCCTCCACTTCCTGCACTTCGTCCACTTCCTCCACTTCCTCCACTTCTCCACTTCGTCCACTTCGTGCACTTCGTCCACTTCGTCAACTTCGTCCACTTCTTCCACTTCCGTCCACTTCCTCAACTTCGTCCACTTCGTCAACTTCGTCCACTTCCTCCACTTCCTCCACTTCCTCTACTTCCTCCACTTCATTCACTTCGTCCACTTCGTCCACTTCCTCCACTTCCTCCACTTCCTCTACTTCCTCAGTTCTCCACTTCCTCCACTTCCTCCACTTCTCCACTGTTCTCCACTTCCTCCACTTCGTCCACTTCCTCCACTTCCGCACTTCCTCCACTTCGTCCACTTCGTCCACTTCCTCCACTTCGTCCACTTCCTCCACTTCGTCCACTTCATCCTCTTCGTCCATTTCATCCACTTCCTCCACTTCTCCACTTGCTCCACTTCCTCCACTTCGTCCACTTCGTCAACTTCGTCCACTTCGTCCACTTCGTCCAACTTCGTCAACTTCGTCCACTTCGTCCACTTCCTCCACTTCCTCCACTTCGTCCACTTCCTCCACTTCCTCCACTTCCTCCACTTCCTGCACTTCCTCCACTTCGTCCACTTCGTCCACTTCGTCCACTTCGTCTACTTCGTCCACTTCGTCATCTTCCTCCACTTCCTCCACTTCATCCACTTCTCTCCACTTCGTCCACTTCCTCCACTTCCTCCACTTCCTCCACTTCCTCCACTTCCTCCACTTCATCCATTTCCTCCACTTCCTCCACTTCTCCTCTTCGTCCATTTCGTCCACTTCCTCCACTTCGTCCACTTCTCCACTTCGTCAACTCCGTCCACTTCCTCACTTCCTCCACTTCGTCAACTTCGCCACTTCGTCCACTTCGTCCACTTCGTCCATTTCCTCCACTTCCTCCACTTCGTCCACTTCGTCCACTTCGTCCACTTCGTCCACTTCGTGTGCTTCCTCCACTTCCTCCACTTCTTCCACTTCCTCCACTTCCTCCACTTCCTTCACTTCCTCCAGTACGTCAACTTCATCAACTTCGTCAACTTCGTCAACTTCGTCCTGTTCGTTTATTTCGTCCACTTCCTCCTCTTCCTCCACTTCCTCCACTTCCTGAACTTCGTCCACTTCCTCTACTTCCTCCACATACTCCAGTTCGTCAACTTCGTGAACTTCGTCCACTACGTCAACTTCGTGCAGTTCTTCCACTCCGTCCACTTCCTCAACTTCGTCAACTTCGTCAACTTTGTCAACTTCCTCCACTTCCTCCACTTCCTCCACTTCCTCCAGTTCCTCCACTTCATTAACTTCGTCCACTTCGTCCAGTTCCTCTACTTCCTCCACTTCCTCTACTTCCTCGAGTTCTTCCACTTCCTCCACTTCATCCACTTGTTCTTCCACTTCCTGCACTTCGTCCACTTCCTCCACTTCCAGCACTTCCTCCTCTTCGTCCACTTCCTCCACTTCGTCCATTTCCTCCACTTCGTCCACTTCATCCTCTTTGTCCATTTTATCCACTTCCTCCACTTGCTCCACTTGCTCCACTTCCTCCACTTCGTCCACTTCGTCAACTTCGTCCACTTTGTCCACTACGCCAACGTCGTCAACTTCGTCCACTTCGTCTACTTCCTCCACTTCCTCCACTGCGTCCACTTCCTCCACTTCCTCCATTTCCTGCACTTCCTCCACTTCGTCCGCTTCGTCCGCTTCGTCCGCTTCGTCTACTTCGTTCGCTTCGTCATCTTCGTCCACTTCTTCTTCCACTTCTTCCACTTCTTCCACTTCGTCCACTTCGTTTACTTCGTCCACTTCGTCCATTTCGTCCCCTTCCTCCACTCCCTCCACTTCCTCCACTTCCTCCATTTCCTCCACGTCCTCCACTTCGTCCACTTCTTCTTCCACTTCGCCCACTACGTCCACTTCTTCTTCCACTTCCTCCACTTCGTCCACTTCTTCCACTACGTCCACTTCTTCTTCCACTTCCATTTCCTCCACTTTCTCCACTTCGTCCACTTCTTCTTCCACTTCTTCCACTTTGTCCACTTCGTTTACTTCGTCCACTTCGTCCTCTTCGTCCATTTCGTCACCTTCCTCTACTCCGTCCACTTCCTGCACTTCCTTCACTTCGTCAACTTCGTCCACTTCCTCCACTTCCTCCACTTCTTCTTCCACTTCGCCCACTACGTCCACATCCTCCACTTCATCCACTTCTTCTTCCACTTCCACTTCCTCCACTTTCTCCACTTCAGCCACTTCTTCTTCCACTTCTTCCACTTCGTCCACTTCGTTTACTTCATCAACTTCGTCCACTACGTCAACTTCGTGCACTTCTTCCACTTCATCCACTTCGTCAACTTCCTCCACTTCCTCCACTTCGTGAACTTTGTCCACTTCTTCCACTTCCTCTACTTCCTCCCTTTCCTCCAGTTCTTCCACTTCCTCCACTTCCTCCACTTCATCCACTTCTTCTTCCCCTTGCTCCACTTCCTCCACTTCCACCACTTCCTCCACTTCCTCCACTTCGTCAACTTACTCCACTTCGTGAACTTCGTCCACTTCTTCAACTTCATCCACTTCGTCCACTACGTCATCTTCGTGTACTTCTTCCACTTCGTCCACTTCGTCAACTTCCTCCACTTCGTCAACTTCCTCCACTTTGTTCACTTCCTCTACTTCCTCCACTTTCTCTACTTCTTCCAGTTCTTCGACTTCCTCCACTTCCTCCACTTCATCCACTTCTTCTTCCACTTCGTCCACTTTGTCCACTTCCTCCACTTCCACCACTTCGTCCACTTCCTCCACTTCCTCCACTTCATCCACTTCCTCCCCTTCGTCCACTTCCTCAACTTCCTCCTCTTCCTCCACTTCGTCCACTTCATCCTCTTCGTCCATTTCGTCCACTTCCTCCACCTTCTCCACTTCGTCAACTTCGTCCACTTCCTCACTTACTCCACTTCGTCAACTTCGTGAACTTCGCCCAGTTCGTCAACTTTGTCCACTTCGTCAACTTCGTGAACTTCGCCAACTTCGTCAACTTCGTCCACTTCGTCAATTTCCTCCACTTCATCCTCTTCGTCTGCTTCCTCCACTTGCTCCATTGCTCCACTTCCTCCACTTCTTCCATTTCCTCCACTTCCCCCACTTCCTTCACTTCCTCGACTACGTCAACTTCATCAACTTCGTCCACTTCGTCCACTTCGTCCACTTCGTCCACTTCGTCACCTTCGATCTGTTCGTTCATTTCGTCCACTTCCTCCACTTGTTGAACTTCGTCCACTTCCTCTACTTCCTCCACATACTCCAGTTCGTCAACTTCGTGAACTTCGTCCACTACGTCAACTTCGTGCACTTCTTCCACTTCGTCCACTTCGTCAACTTTTTCAACTTCCTCCACTTCCTCCACTTCCTCTAGTTCCTCCACTTCCTCAACTTCGTCCAGTTCCTCTACTTCCTGCACTTCCTCCAGTTCTTCCACTTCCTCCACTTCGTCCACTTCCTTCACTTCTTTCACTTCGTCAACTTCGTCCACTTCCTCCACTTCCTCCACTTCCTCCAGTTTTTCCACTTCCTCCACTTCATCCACTTCCTCCACATCCTCCACTTCGTCCACTTCCTCAACTTCGTCCACTTCCTCAACTTCGTCCACTTCGTCCTCTTCGTCCATTTCCTCCACTTTCTCCACTTCCTCCACTTCCTCCGGTTCGTCCACTTCCTCCACTTCCTCCACTTCCTTGATTTCGTCTAGTTCCTCTACTTCGTCCACATCGTCCTCTTCCTCCATTTCGTCCACTTGCTCACTTGCTCCACTTCCTCCACTTCCTCCACGTCCTCCACTTCTTCTACTTCGTCAACTTCGTCCACTTTGTCCACTTCCTCTACTTCCTCCACTTCCTCCACTTGCTCTAGTTCTTCCACTTCCTCCACTTCATCCACTTCCTCAACTTCCTCCACTTCCTCCACTTCGTCCACCTCATCCTCTTCGTCCATTTCGTCCTCTTCCTCCACTTCTTCCACTTCGTCCACTTCCTCCACTTCCTCCACTTCGTCCACTTCCTCCACTTCCTGCACTTCTTTCATTTCGTCAACTTCGTCCACTTCCTCTACTTCCTCCACTTCCTCCAGTTTTTCCACTTCCTCCACTTCATCCACTTCCTCCACATCCTCCACTTCGTCCACTTTCTCAACTTCGTCCACTTCCTCAACTTCGTCCACTTCGTCCTCTTCGTCCATTTCCTCCACTTCCTCCACTTCCTCCGGTTCGTCCACTTCCTCCACTTCCTCCACTTCCTTGATTTCGTCCAGTTCCTCGACTTTGTCCACATCGTCCTCTTCCTCCGTTTCGTCCAATTGCTCACTTGCTCCACTTCCTCCACTTCCTCCACGTCCTCCACTTCCTCTACTTCGTCAACTTCGTCCACTTTGTCCACTTCCTCTACTTCCTCCACTTGCTCTAGTTCTTCCACTTCCTCCACTTCATCCACTTCTTCTTCCACTTCCTCCACTTCCTCCACTTCCTCCACTTCCATCACTTCCTCCACTTCCTCCACTTCCTTCACTTCGTCGACTTCCTCCACTTCCTCCACTTCGTCCACTTCGTCCACCTCATCCTCTTCGTCCATTTCGTCCTCTTCCTCCACTTCTTCCACTTCCTCCACTTTGTCCACTCCGTCCACATACTCCGCTTCGTCCACTTCGTCAACTTCTTCCACTTCCTTCATTTCTCCCAGTTCCTGCACTTCGTCAACTTCGTCCTCTTCGTCCACTTCGTCCACTTCCTCCACTTCCTCCACTTCCTTCTTTTCGTCCAGTTCCTCCACTTCGTCCTCTTCACCCATTTCGTCCACTTCCTCCACTTCCTCCACTTTCTCCACATCCTCCACTTCCTCCCCTTTTTAACTTCATCAACTTCGTCCACTTCTTCCAATTACTCCACTTCGTCAACTTCGTCAACTTCGTCCACTATTTCCACTTCGTCCACTTCGTCAACTTCATCCATTTCCTCCTCTTCGCCCTCTTCGTTCATTTCATCCACTTCCTCCACCTCTCCCACTTCCTCCACTTTGTCCAGTCCCTCCACTTCCTCCACTTCGTCAACTTCGTCCATTTCCTCCACATACTCCACTTCGTCCACTTCGTCAACTTCGTCAACTTCCTCCACTTCCTCCACTTCCTTCATTTCGTTCAGTTCCTACACTTCCTCAACTTCGTCCTCTTCCTCCATTTCGTCCACTTCCTCCACTTCCTCCACTTCCTCCACATCCTCCACTTCTTCCACTTCGTCAACTTCGTCCAGTTCGTCCACTTCTTCCACTTACTCCACTTCGTCAACTTCGTCCACTACGTCGACTTCGTCCACTTCCTCCACATCCTCCACTTCCTCCACTTCCTCCTCTTCTTCCACTTCCTCCACTTCCTCCACTTCCTCCATTTCCTCCACTTCGTTAACTTCGTGCACTTCCTCCACTTACTTCACTTCGTCAACTTCGTCAACTTCGTCCTCTTCGTCAACTTCGTCCACTACGTTAACTTTGTGCACTTCTTTCACTTCGTCCACTTCGTCGACTTCCTCCACTTCCTCCACTTCCTCCACTTTCTCCTCTTCCTCCACTTCCTCTACTTCGTCAACTTCGTCCACTTCCTCTACTTCCTTCACTTCATCCTCTTCCTCCAGTTCTTCCACTTCCTCCACTTCCTCCACTTCATTCACTTCTTCTTCCACTTCCTCCACTTCGTCCACTTCCTCCACTTCCATCACTTCCTCCACTTCGTCCACTTCGTCCTCTTCGTCCACTTCCTCCACTTCCTTCACTTCCTCCACTTCCTCCACTTCTTCCACTTACTCCACTTCGTGAACTTCGTCCGCTTCGTCAACTTCATCCACTACGTCAACTTCGTCCACTTCGTCAACTTCCTTCACTTCCTCCACTTCGAACACTTCCTTCATTTCGTCCAGTTCCTCCACTTCGTCCACTTACTCCCCTTCGTCAACTTCTTCCACTTCGCCTACTAGTCCACTTCGTCCTCTTCGTCCACTTCCTCCACTTCCTCCTCTTCCTCCACCTCCTCGACTTCCTCCACTTCCTCCACTTCCACCACTTCGGCCACTTCCTCCACTTTCTCCACTTCGTCCACTTCGTCCATTTTGTCCACTTCCTCCACTTCCTCCGCTTCGTCCACTTCCTCCACTTCCTTCATTTCGTCGAGTTCCTCCACTTCGTGTACTTCGTCCTCTTCCTCCATTTCGTCCACTTCGTCCACTTCCTCTACTTCCTCCACTTACTCTAGTTCTTCCACTTCCTCCACTTCCTCCACTTTATCCAGTTCTTCTTCCACTTCCTCCACTTCGTCCACTTCCTCCACTTCCACCACTTCCTCCACTTTGTCCACTTCGTCACCTCATCCTCTTCGTCCATTTCGTCCACTTCCTCCACTTCGTCCACTTTCTCCTCTTCGTCCACTTCCTCCACTTCCTCCACTTCATCCAATTCTTCTTCCTCTTCCTCCACTTCGTCCACTTCCTCCACTTCCTCCACTTCGTCCATTTCCTCCACTTCATCCTCTTTGTCCATTTCATCCACTTCCTCCACCATGTCCACTTCGTCAACTTCGTCCACTTCGTCTTCTTCGTTCATTTCGACCACTTCGTCCACTTCCTCCACTTCGTCAACTTTATCCACTTCTTCCACTTACTCCACTTCGTCAACTTCGTGAACTTCGCTCACTTCCTCCACTTCCTCCACTTCCTCCACATCCTCCACTTCGTCCACTTCGTCAACTTCATCCATTTCTTTCACTTACTCCACTTCGTCAACTTCGTCATCTTTGTCCACTACGTCCACTTCGTCCACTTCATCCACTTCGTCCACTTCGTCAACTTCGTCCACTTCCTCCACTTCTTCTTCCATTTCCTCCACTTTGTCTACTCCCTCCACTTCCTCCACTTCGCCAACTTCGTCCACTTCCTCCACTTACACCACTTCGTCCACTTCGTCAACTTCCTGCACTTCCTCCACTTCCTCCATTTCCTCCACTTCCTTCATTTCGTCCAGTTCCTCCACTTCGTCAACTTCGTCCTCTTCCTCCATTTCGTCCACTTCCTCCACTTCCTCCACCTCCTCCACTCCCTCCACTTCCTCCACTTCCTCCACTTCCTCCACTTCGTCCATTTCCTCCACTTCATCCTCTTTGTCCATTTCATCCACTTCCTCCACCATGTCCACTTCGTCAACTTCGTCCACTTCGTCTTCTTCGTTCATTTCGACCACTTCCTCCACTTCCTCCACTTCCTCCACTTGCTCCACTTCCTCAACTTCATCCACTTCCTCAACTTACTCCACTTCGTCCACTTCATGAACTTGGCCCACTTCGTCAACTTCGTCCACTTCCTCCACTTCCTCGACTTCCTCCCCTTCCTCCCCTTCCTCCACTCCGCCACTTCGTCCACTTCCTCCACTTTCTATACTTCCACCACTTTGGCCACTTCCTCGACTTCTTCCGCTTCCTCCACTTCGTCCTCTTCGTCCATTTTGTCCCCTTCCTCCACTTCCTCCACTTTGTCAACTTCGTCAACTTCGTCCACTTTCTCCACTTACTCTACTCCGTCAACTTTGTCCACTTCGTCCACTACGTCAACGTCGTCCACTTCGTCCACTTGGTCAACATCGTCAACTTCCTCCACTTCCTCCACTTCCTCCACTTCGTCCTCTTCGTCCATTTCGTCCCTTTCCTCCACTCCCTCCACTTCGTCAATTTCGTCCACTTCCTCCACTTACTCCACTTCTTGAACTTCGTCCACTTCGTCAACTTCCTCCACTTCGTACACTTCGTCCACTTCTTCCACTTCCTCCATTTCGTCCACTTCCTCCACTTTCTCCACTTCGTCCACTTCTTCTTGCACTTCGTCCACTTAGTCTACTTCGTCCACTTTGTCCACTCCGTCCACTTCCTCCACTTCCTCCACTTTCTCCGCTTTCTCCACTTCCTCCACTTCCTCCACTTCTTCAAACTCCTCCACTTCGTCCACTACGTCATTTTCGTCAACTTCGTCCACTTCGTCCTCTTCGTCCACTTTGTCCACTTCGTCCACTTCGTCCACTTCGTCCACTTCGTCAACTTCGTCCTCTTCGTTCATTTCGTCCACTTCCTCCACTTCCTCCACTTCGTCAACTTCATCCACTTCCTCCACTTACTCCACTTCGTCAACTTCGTGAACTTCGTCCACTTCGTCAACTTCGTCCATTTCGTCCACTATGTCAACTTCGTGCACTTGTTCCACTTCGTCCACTTCGTCAACTTCCTCCACTTCCACCACTTTCTCCACTTGCTCCACTTTCTCAACTTCGAGCACTTCCTCCACTTCGTCCATTTCATCCACTTCCTCCACTTGCTCCACTTCGTCCACTTCGTCTTCTTCGTTCACTTCCTCCACTTCCTCCACTTCCTCCACTTCGTCCACTTCCTCCACATCCTCCACTTCCTCCACTTCCCCCTCTTCTTCAATTTCCTCCATTTCCTCCACTTCGTCCACTACGTCATTTTTGTCAACTTCGTCAACTTCGTCCACTTAGTCGACTTCCTCAACTTCCTCATCTTCGTCCTCTTCGTTCATTTCGTCCACTTCCTCAACTTCCTCCAGTTTCTCCACTTCCTCCACTTCGTCTTCTTCGTCAACTTCGTCCACTTCCACCACTTCCTCCACTTCCTCCACTTCCTCCACTTCGTCTTCTTCGTTCATTTCGTCCACTTCCTCCACTTCGTCCACTTCCTCCACTTCATCAACTTCGTCCACTTTCTCACTTACTCCACTTCGTCAACTTCGTGAAATTCGTCCACTGTGTCAACTTCGTCCACTTTGTCCACTTCGTCCAATACGTCATCTTCGTCCACTTCGTCCACTTCGTCAACTTCGTGAACTTGCTCCACTTCGTCCACTTCGTCCACTTCGTCCACTTCGTCCACTTCGTTTACTTCATGCACGTCGTCCTCTTCGTCCATTTCGTCCACTTCCTCCACTTCGTCCACTTCCTCCACTTCCTCCACTTCGTCTACTTCCTCCACTTCCTCCACTTACTCAACTTCGTCAACTTCGTGAACTTCGTCCACTTCGTCAACTTCGTCCACTTCCTTCACATCCTCCACTTCGTCGACTTCTTCTTCCAGTTCGTCCACTACGTCCACTTCCTCCATTTCCTCCACTTCGTCCACTTGTTCTTCCACTTCCTCCACTTCTTCCACTTCCACCACTTCCTCCTCGTCCTCCACTTCCTCCACTTCCTCCACTTCGTCCATTTCTCCACTTCCTCCACTTCATCCACTTCTTCTTCAACTTCCTCCACTTCCTCTACTTCCTCGACTTCCACCACTTCGTCCACTTCGTCCACTTCCTCCACTTCCTCCACTTACTTCACTTCGTCAACTTTGTGAACTTCGTCCTCTTCGTCAACTTCTTCCACTTCCTCCACTTCGTCCACTTCCTCTACTTCCTCCACTTCCTGAAATTCTTCAACTGCCTCCACTTCATCCACTTCTTCTTCCACTTCGTCCACTTCGTCCTCTTCGTCCGCTTCCTCCACTTCCTTCACTTCCTCCACTTCCTCCACTTCTTCCACTTACTCCACTTCGTGAACTTCTTCTGCTTCGTCAACTTCGTCCACTTCGTCAACATCCTTCACTTCCTCCACTTCAAACACTTCCTTCATTTCGTCCAGTTCCTCCACTTCGTCCACTTCGTCCTCTTTGTCGACTTACTCCACTTACGTCAACTTCGTCCATTTCGTCCACTTCGTCCACTTCGCCCACTTCATCAACTTCGTCCGCTACGTCAACTTCGTCCAGTTCGTCCACTTCATCCAATTCCTCCACTTCGTCAACTTCATCCACCTCGTCCACTTCCTCCACTTCCTCCACTTCATCCAATTCTTCTTCCACTTCCTCCACTTCTTCCACTTCCACCACTTCCTCCTCGTCCTCCACTTCCTCCACTTCCTCCACTTCTTCCACTTCGTCCATTTCTCCACTTCCTCCACTTCATCCACTTCTTCTTCAACTTCCTCCACTTCCTCTACTTCCTCGACTTCCACCACTTCGTCCACTTCCTCCACATCACCACTTCGACCACTTCCTCCACTTCGTCCTTGTCGTCCATTTTATCCACTTCCTCCACTTCCTCCGCTTCCTCCACTTCCTCCACTTCGTCGAGTTCCTTCACTTCGTCCACTTCCTCCATTTTGTCCACTTCGTCCAATGCGTCCACTTCGTCCACTTCCTCTACTTCCTCTACTTCCTCCACTTCCTCTAGTTCTTCCATTTCCTCCACATCCTCCACTTCATCCACTTCTTCTTCCACTTCCTCCACTTCCTCGACTTCCACCACTTCGTCCAGTTCCTTCACTTCGTCCACTTCCTCCACTTTGTCCACTTCGTCCACCTCATCCTCTTCGTCCATTTCGTCCAGTTCCTCCACTTTGTCTACTCCGTCCACTTCGTCCACCACCTCCACTTACTCCACCTCGTGAACTTCGTGAACTTCGCCCACTTCCTCCACTTCCTCCACTTCCTCCACATCCTCCACTTCGTCAACTTCATCCACTTCCTCCACTTCTTCCACTTACTCCACTTCGTCAACTTCGTCCACTTCCTCCACTTCTTCCTCTTTAACTGTGTCGTCCACTTCTTCCCACTTCCTCCACTTTGTCCACTCCCTTCACTTCCTCCACTTCGTCAACATCGTCCACTTCGTCCGCTTTCTCCACTTCGTCAACTTCCTCCACTTCCTCCACTTCGTTCATTTCGTCCAGTTCCCCCACTTCGTCAACTTCGTCCTTTTCCTCCATTTCGTCCACTTCCTCCACTTCCTCCAGTTCCTCCACTTCCTCCACATCCTTCACTTCCTCCACTTCGTCAACTTCGTCCACTTCTTCCACTTACTCCACTTCGTCAACTTCGTCCACTACGTCCACTTCCTCCACATCCTTCACTTCGTCCACTTCGTCCACTTCCTCCTCTTCGTCCACTTCCTCCACTTCCTCTACTTCGTCCAGCTCCTCCACTTCGTCCACTCCGTCCACTTGGTCCACTGCCTCCTCTTCGTCCACTTCCTCCACTTCCTCCACTTTCTCCACTTCGTCCACTTACTCCACTTCGTGAACTTCGCGAACTTCCTCCACTTCCTCCACATCCTCCACTTCGTCAACTTCATCCACTTCCTCCACTTCTTCCACTTACTCCACTTCGTCAACTTCGTCCACTACGTCCCCTTCGTCCACTTCGTAAACTTCATCCACTTCGACCACTTCCTGCACTTAGTCCTATTCAACCGTTTCGTCCACTTCCTCCACTGCTTCCACTTCCTCCACTTTGTCCACTCCCTCTACTTCGTCAACTTCTTCCACTTCCTCCACTTCGTCCACTTCGTCAACTACCCCCACTTCCTCCATTTCGTCCAGTTCCTCCACTTCGTCAACTTCGTACTCTTCCTCCATTTCGTCCACTTCCTCCACATCCTCCACTTCGTCAACTTCGTCCAGTTCGTCCACTTCTTCCACTTACTCCAATTCGTCAACTTCGTCCACTTCATCCACTACGTCCAGTTCCTCCACATCCTCCACTTCGTCCACTTCCTCCTCTTCGTCCACTTCCTCCACTTCCTCTACTTCGTCCACTTCCTCCACTTGCTCCACTTCGTCAACTTCGTCCACTTCCTCCACTTACTCAACTTCGTGAACTTCTTTCTTGAACTTCGTCCACTTCGTCAACTTCTTCCACTTCGTCCACTTCGTCTACTTCGTCAACTCCGTCCACTTCGTCCACTTGCGCCACTTCGTCCAGTTCCTCCACTTGCTCCACTACGTCCTCGTCGTCCATTTTGTCCACTTCCTCCACTTCCTCCGCTTCCTCCACTTCCTCCACTTCGTTGAGTTCCTTCACTTCGTCCAGTTCGTCCTCTTCCTCCATTTCGTCCACTTCCTCCACTTCCTCCACTTGCTCCACTTCGTCAACTTCGTCCACTTCCTCCACTTACTCCACTTCTTGAACTTCCTGAACATCGTTAACTTCGTCAACTTCGAACACTTCGTCCACTTCGTCTACTTCGTCAACTTCGTCCAATTCATCCACTTCCGCCACTTCGTTCACTTCGTCCACTTCGTCCACTTCCACCACTTCGGCCACTTCCTCAACTTCCTCCACTTCCTCCGCTTCCTCCACTTCCTCCACTTCCTCCACTTTGTCGAGTTCCTTCACTTCGTCCACTTCGTCCTCTTCCTCCATTTCATCCACTTCCTCCACTTCGTCAACTTCGTCCACTTCCGCCACTTCGTACACTTCCTCCACTTCCTCCACTTCTCCATTTCGACCACTTCCTCCACTTCGTCCTCGTCGTCCATTTTGTCCACTTCCTCCACTTCCTCCACTTCCTCCGCTTCCTCCACTTCCTCTACTTCGTCGAGTTTGTTCACTTCGTCGACTTCCTCCTCTTCCTCCATTTCATCCACTTCGTCCACTTCGTCAACTTCGTCCACTTCCTCTACTTCCTCCACTTCCTCTAGTACTTCCACTTCCTCCACTTCTTCCACTTCATCCACTTCTTCTTCCACTTCCTCCACTTCCTCCACTTCCTCGACTTCCACCACTTCGTCCACTTCCTCCACTTCGTCCACTTCCTCCACTTCCTCCACTTCCTCCACTTTGTCCGCTTCGTCCACCTCATCCTCTTCGTCCATTTGGTCTAGTTCCTTCACTTCGTCCACTCTGTCCACTTCGTCCACTTCCTCCTCTTCGTCCACTTCCTCCACTTCGTCCACTTCCTCCACTTACTCCACTTCGTCAACATCCTGAACTTCGCCATCTTCCTCCACTTCCTCCACCTCCTCCACTTCGTCAACTTCATCCACTTCCTCTAGTTGTTCCACTTACTCCACTTCCTCAACTTCGTCCACTTCCGCCACTTCGGCCACTTCCTCCACTTCCTCCACTTCCTCTACTTCCTTCACTTCCTCCACTTCCTCCACTTCATCCACTTCTTCTTCCAATTCGTCCACTTCCTCCACTTACTCGACTTCCACCACTTCGTCCACTTCCTCCACTTCGTCCACTTCCTCCACTTTGTCCACTTCGTCCACCTCATCCTCTTCGTCCATTTCGTCCAGTTCCTGCACTTCGTCCACTCTGTCCACTTCGTCCACTTCCTCCTCTTCGTCCACTTCCTCCACTTCCTCCACTTTGTCCACTTACTCCACTTCGTCAACTTCCTGAACTTCGCCCACTTCCTCCACTTCCTCCACTTCCTCCACATCCTCCACTTCGTCAACTTCATCCAGTTCCTCCAGTTCTTCCACTTACTCCACTTCCTCAACTTCGTCTACTTCGTCCACTTCGTCCACTTCCGGCACTTCGGCCACTTCCTCCACTTCCTCCACTTCGTCCTCGTCGTACATTTTGTTACTTCCTCCACTTCCTCCCCTTCGTCGACTTCCTTCACTTCGTCCACTTTCTCCTCTTCCTCCATTTCCTCCACTTCGTCCACTTCCTGTACTTCCTCTACTTCGTCCACTTCCTCTAGTTCTTCCACTTCCTCCACTTCGTCCACTTCTTCTTCCACTTCCTCCACTTCCACCTCTTCCTCCACTTCCACCACTTCGTCCACTTCCTCCACTTCCTCCACTTCCTCCACTTCCTCCACTTTGTCCACTTCGTCCATTTCGTCCACTTCGTCCACTTCGTCCACCTCATCCTCTTTGTCCATTTCGTCCAGTTCCTCCACTCCGTCCACTTCGTCCACTGCCTCCTCTTCGTCCACTTCGTCCACTTCCTCCACTTTCTCCACTTCATCCAGTTACTCCACTTCGTGAACTTCGCGAACTTCCTCCACTTCCTCCACATCCTCCACTTCGTCAACTTCATCCACTTCCTCCACTTCTTCCACTTACTCCACTTCGTCCACTACGTCCCCTTCGTCCACTTCGTCAACTTCATCCACTTCGACCACTTCCTGCACTTCGTCCTATTCAACCGTTTCGTCCACTTCCTCCACTCCTTCCACTTCCTCCACTTTGTCCACTCCCTCCACTTCGTCAACTTCTTCCACTTCCTCCACTTACTCCACTTCGTCCACTTCGTCAACTACCCCCACTTCCTCCATTTCGTCCAGTTCCTCTACTTCGTCAACTTCGTACTCTTCCTCCATTTCGTCCACTTCCTCCACTTCCTCCACATCCTCCACTTCGTCAACTTCGTCCAGTTCGTCCACTTCTTCCACTTACTCCAATTCGTCAACTTCGTCCACTTCATCCACTACGTCCAGTTCCTCCACATCCTCCACTTCGTCCACTTCCTCCTCTTCGTCCACTTCCTCCACTTCCTCTACTTCGTCCACTTCCTCCACTTGCTCCACTTCGTCAACTTCGTCCACTTCCTCCACTTACTCAACTTCGTGAACTTCTTTCTTGAACTTCGTCCACTTCGTCAACTTCTTCCACTTCGTCCACTTCGTCTACTTCGTCAACTCCGTCCACTTGCGCCACTTCGTCCACTTCCTCCACTTCCGCCCCTTCCTCCACTTCCACCACTTCGGCCACTTCCTCCACTTGCTCCACTACGTCCTCGTCGTCCATTTTGTCCACTTCCTCCACTTCCTCCACTTCCTCCGCTTCCTCCCCTTCCTCCACTTCGTTGAGTTCCTTCACTTCGTCCAGTTCGTCCTCTTCCTCCATTTCGTCCACTTCGTCCACTTCCTCCACTTCCTCCACTTCCTCCACTTCCTCTAGTTCTTCCACTTCCTCCACTTCCTGCACTTCATCCAATTCTTCTTCCACTTCCTGCACTTCGTCCACTTCCTCTACTTCCTTTACTTCCTCCACTTCGTCCACTTTGTCCACCTCATCCTCTTTGTCCATTTCGTCCACTTACTCCACTTGCTCCATTTCGTCAACTTCGTCTAGTTGCTCCATGTACTCCACTTCGTCAACTTCATGAACTTCGCCCACTTCCTCCACTTCGTCCACTTCCTCCACTTCGTCCTCTTCGTCCGTTTCCTCCACTTCCTCCACCTCCTCCACTTCTTCCACTTACTCCACTTCGTCAACTTCGTGAACTTCGTCTACTTCGTCAACTTCATCCACTTCGTCCACTACGTCAGCTTCGTCCACTTCGTCCACTTCGTCAACTTCCTCCACTTCCTCCCCTTCCTCCACTTCCTCCACTTCCTGCACTTCCTCCACTTCCTTCATTTCGTCCAGTTCCTCCACTTCGTCCAGTTTGTCCTCTTCCTCCATTTCGTCCACTTCCTCTACTTCCTCCACATCCTCAACTTCGTCTACTTCGTGCACTTCGTCAACTTCGTCAACTTCGTCCACTTCGTCCTCTTCGTCCACTTCGTCCACTTCGTCAACTTCCTCCACTTCGTGCACTTCCTCCACTTCGTCCTCTTCGTTCGTTTCGTCCACTTCCTCCACTTCTTCCACTTCCTCCACTCCATCCACTTCGTCCACTTCGTCGACATTGTCCACTTCCACTACTTACTCCACTTCGTCTACTTCGTCAACGTCCTCCACTTCCTCCACTTCCTCCACTTCGTCCAGTTCCTCCACTTCCTCAACTTCGTCCTCTTCCTCCATTTCGTCCACTTCCTCCACTTCCTCCACATCCTCCACTTCCTCCACTTTGTCAACTTCGTCCACTTCTTTCATTTACTCCACTTCGTCAACTTCGTCCACTATGTCACTTCCTCCACTTCCTCCACTTCCTCCACATCCTCCACTTCGTCCACTTCCTCCTCTTCGTCCACTTCGTCCACTTCCTCCACATGCTCCACTTCGTCGACTTCGTCCACTTCCTCCTCTTCGTCCACTTCCTCCACTTCCTGCACTTCGTCCACTTCCTCCACTTCGTCAACTTCGTCCACTTCCTCCACTTACTCCACTTCGTGAACTTCGTCCACTTCGTCCATTTCGTAAACTTCGTCCACTTTGTCCACTTCTGCCACTTCGTCAACTTCCTCCACTTCCTCCAGTTCACCACTTCGACCACTTCCTCCACTTCGTCCTCGTCGTCCATTTTGTCCACTTTCTCCACTTCCTCCGCTTCCTCCACTTCCTCCACTTCCTCCACTTCGTCGAGGTCCTTCACTTCGTCCACTTCATCCAATTCGTCAACTTCGTCCACTTCCTCTACTTCCTCTACTTCCTCCATTTCCTCTAGTTCTTCCATTTCCTCCACTTCTTCCACTTCATCCACTTCTTCCATTTCCTCCACTTTCTCCACTTCCTCCACTTCCTCCACTTCCACCACTTCCTCCACTTCCTCCACTTCCTCCACTTCCTCCACTTCCTCCACTTCGTCCACTTCGTCCACTTCCTCCACTTCGTCCACTTCCTCCACTTTGTCCACTTCGTCCACCTCATCTTCTTCGTCCATTTCGTCCAGTTCCTCCACTTTGTCCACTCTGTCCACTTCGTCCACTTCCTCCTCTTCGTCCACTTCCTCCACTTCCTCCACTTCCACCACTTCGTCCACTTCCTCCACTTGCTCCACTTCGTCCACTTCCTCCACTTCCTCCACTTCGTCCACTTCCTCCTCTTTGTCCACTTCGTCCACTTCCTCCACTTGCTCCACTTCGTCAACTTCGTCCACTTCCTCCACTTACTCCACTTCGTGAACTTCTTGAACTTCGTCCACTTCGTCAACTTCGTCCACTTCGTCAACTTCGTCCACTTCGTCTACTTCGTCTACTTCGTCAACTCCGTCCACTTCGTCCACTTGCGCCACTTCATCCACTTCCTCCACTTCGCCCCTTCCTCCACTTCCACCACTTCGGCCACTTCCTCCACTTGCTCCACTGCGTCCTCGTCGTCCATTTTGTCCACTTCCTCCACTTCCTCCGCTTCCTCCACTTCTGATGACTGATGCATAGTAGCTGATCTACTGATCCGAGAGATCTGATTCAACGGAGATGTGCTGGACTTCGAGAATTGCACTTCGAGCTTCAACTGAAAGTAATTCTCGGTAGCTCCGGCGGAGGTCTGGAAGAGATGTTAATGGCAGCGGAGGAAGTGTATGGTGAGTTTAATGAAGCTGGATGATATGCTCAGTGAATGACTACAACTCAGGCAGCCGTCCATACAAGGAAGGAAGTTGCAGGGAAGGTTTAAGCAAGTAATGACTTTCGGAGGGAGAATTGGCAGTAGCAAATCTCAACAGAATTTCATTTATCCAAAAGTGACTTTACAAGGGTAGCTACCATGGATTTATATGTGATCCATGGAGCTGTAGCTATGATGGAAAGCGTGACCCATGTGCAAAAGGTGAAAGAAATATGAAAACGTGCTAAAAGCTAAAGCAACACGTGAGCTGGTGGAATTGAAGGACGAAAGTGCTGCCGTGGTGTGTTTAGTAAAGCCTGGTGGTGCAGCTAGCAACTTTGACCATCAACTGGACAGTTTTACCCTTCTCTTGGTGTCTTCAAATTCCACTTAAATTGAAGGAAAAGAACGCGCCCTGTTGTGTCCATATCTTCAAGCTCTTCTTGAATTCTTCTAGCCATACTTCTAGTAATGGGTCCATGCCCTAAGTCATCATCTCCTTCCCCTTGAAGAGGATTTGTCCTCAAATCATCATCTGTATCAACTCCTGCAAAAGGACGAAGATCAGAAACATTAAAAGTAGAATGGACACCATATTCTGAGGGAAGGTCTAACTGATAAGCATTATTGTTGACCTTCTTAAGGATTTTAAAAGGACCATCCCCTCGAGGACTTAATTTGGACTTCCTTTGAATAGGAAATCTTTCCTTTCGAAGGTGAAGCCAAACCAAGTCACCTTCATTGAAAATGACTTCCTTTTTACCCTTATTATGATACTTAGCATATCTCTCACTTTGTAGTTGTATTTGATTACTAATCCTCTCATGAAAATTTTTAATGAATGTGGATTTAGATATTCCCTCTTGATGAACAAACTCATGTGAAGAAGGTAAGGGAATC
>CM050916.1:21918429-21955259 GCA_027742785.1 Vigna reflexopilosa | reverse complement strand
GAGGAAGCAGCACTTCACATTCTCTTAACTGACAGCACACTCCATGGAGAAGTCCAGCTGCCACACTAAGCCACGGACATCAAAAGGACTTTGGCAATTAAGAAGTGAATTTTCCAGCAACCACTACTGACCAGCTTTCTCTTTGCTTTTGAATGTTTTCTCATGGAGAACCAGCGCCCAAGAAGTGGCATGAAGCAGAAGCGTTGAACACGTCCAGCAGTCACGCTCCCAGCTAATCCAACAACTTCCATCCAGCTAACTTTGAAGAAATCACTCACGGAAGAAAGAGGATGCACGTTGAGGAAGAAAACAAGGGCTGAATTCATTCTTCTTGCTGAACGGTGAGTTCATTTAGCAGAGGAAGCGGTGATGCTGGCTGGAATGCTTGAACCGAGGAGGTGTTGATTCCAAAAGCACGTTGAGATGTGGTGATCCAGAAACGAACCAACGCTGCCAGCAGGGAGGAACACACGCTGATTCACATCCAGCAGAAGCAGCAAGCAAAGAAGCAGCCTCACTCTTGGAGCATCCAGCGTGTCACGGGAATGACAGGAAAAGAGAAGAACGTCCAGCACATGAAGGAGTGTTGTTGCCACATCCATAAAGTCCAGCAGTAGGGATGAGAAGCTTCTCTTCCTTTCTTCCAATAAAGAAGCAGTGATTATGTTGAGTGAAGGAACACGCGGACAGAGAAGGGACAGAGACGCAGCAACACGTTAAGCAGCGGGCGTGGATGTCCGGAAAAGACAAGCTTTGGTCCAGTAGTTTAGAAGTGCTGTCACGCACGGCCTGGTAGTTGCTATGGCCAGCAAGACATGGAGGTATGAGAGGCATTCATCAGCTGGATAGGCCACGGCCTTGGATGGAAAAACAGTGCAACACAAATTTTATTTTACAGCAGCTTACTAAATTATTTAAATTAACTCTTTAAGCGTTTTCTTCTTGTGGTGATTAATTGCTTTTGATGTTTAGCTTACAACATTGTCCATTTAATGTTTCAGTTTAAGTGTTGCATTTTAATAGTTTTAGTTGTATTTGGATATTTATCTCTTACATTGTTTAGTTTACTTTTCAAAGCACTGTGATGTCTATTATTTCGGTTTATTGTTTCCATTCATTATGCTATTTATTAGATTCGGCTTCTTTATTTTCTTGCATTTCCAATTTTCTCATTTGATTTAGAGACCGTTCGGTCTCAATGTAGAACCGTTCGATTTGTAGGATCGTTCCGTCTTCATGCTTCGTTCATTTCTGTTAATGTCTTCAATTATGTTTGGTCGTATTTAATTTCAGTTTAATTTATTTTGATTGCATTCAACAAAATTTTCACAAAACCCCCTCACGACGTGTTTCACCTAAGACTCGAACCACATTTGGTCCTTGAGAGACGACCTAGGAGTCACTTCCTAGCACTATACTACATTCTTTAATGCACATCAAATTTCACAGGCCGCGACAACCCGCATCACTTCACTTCGTCCACTTTCTCCACTTTGTCCTCTTCGTCCATTTTGTCCATTTCGTCCACTTCGTGCACTTAGTCATTTTCATCCACTTCGTCAACTTCATCAACTTCGTCCACTTCGTCAACTTCCTCCCGTTCCACCACTTTCTCCCCTTCTTCTACTTCCTCCGCTTCCTTCACTTCGTGCACTTTGTCCACTTCCTCCACCTCCTCCACTTCCTTCACTTCCTTCACTTCGTCCACTTCCTCCAGTTCCTCCTCCACTTCCTCCTCCACTTCCTCGACTTCCTCCACTTCGTCCACTTCCTCCACTTCCTCTACTTCCTCCACTTCCTCCACTTCCTCCACTACGCCCACTTCGTCCACTTCTTCTTCCACTTCTTCTTCCACTTCTTCCACTTCGTCCTCTTCGTCCACTTCCTCCACTTCCTCCACTTCCTCCACTTCCTCCACTTCGTCAACTTCGTCCACTTCGTCAACTTCCTCCACTTCCTACATTTCGTCCACTTCGTCCACCTCTACTTCCTCCACTTCCTCCACTTCCTCCACTTCTTCTTTCACTTCGTCCACTACGTCCACTTAGTCCACGTCGTCCACTTCCTCCACTTCCTCGACTTCCTTCACTTCGTCCACTTCCTCCACTTCCTCCACTCCGTCCACTTCCTCCACTTCCTCCACTTCCTCGACTTCCTCCACATCCTCCACTTCCTTCACTTCGTCCACTTCGTCCACTTCATCCACTTCGTCCACTTTCTCCACTTCGCCCACTTTGTCCACTTCGTCCACTTCGTCTACTTCCTACACTTTGTCAACTTCGTCAACTTTGCCCACTTCCTCCACTTCCTCCACTTCCTCCTCCACTTCCTCGACTTCCTCCACTTCGTCCACTTCCTCCACCTCCTCCACTTCCTCCACTTCCTCCACTTCCTCGACTTCCTCCGCTTCGTCCACTACGTCCATTTCCTTCACTTCGTCCACTTCGTCCACTTTGTCCATTTCGTCCAGTTCGTCCTCTTCGTCCACTTCGTCCACTTCGTTCACTTCGTCCACTTCGTCCACTTCGTCCACTTTGTCCACTTCGTCCACTTCGTCAACTTCCTCCACTACGTCCACTTTATCAACTTCCTCCACTTCCTTCACTTCCTTCACTTCGTCCACTTCGACTTCCTCCACTTTCTCCACTTGTTCTTCCACTACATCCACTTACTCCACTACGTCCACTTCCTCCACTTCGTCCACTTTCTCCACTTCGTCCTCTCCGTCCATTTCGTCTACTTCGTCCACGTCGTCATTTTCATCCACTTCGTCAACTTCATCAACTTCGTCCACTTCGTCAACTTCGTCCACTTCGTCAGCTTCCTCCACTTCAACCACTTCCTCCCCTTCTTCTACTTCCTCCACCTCCCCCACTTCCTCCACTTCCTCCACTTCCTCCACTTCCTCCCTTTCCTCAACTTCCTTCACTTCGTTCACTTCCTCCACTTCCTCCACTTCCTTCACTTGATCCACTTCCTCCACTTCCTCCACTTCGTCTACTTCCTCCACTTCCTCCACTTCCTCCACATCCTCCACTTCCTTCACTTCGTCCACTTCATCCACTTCGTCCACTTTCTCCACTTCGTCCACTTCGTCCACTTCATCCATTTCGTCCACTTCCTCCTCCACTTCCTCCACTCCGTCCACTTCCTCCTCCACTTCCTCCACTTCCTCCACATCCTCCACTTCCTTCACTTCGTCCACAACGTCCACAACGTCCACTTCGTCCACTTCGTCCACTTTCTCCACTTCGTCCACTTCGTCCATTTCGTCCACTTCTTCCACTTCCTCCAGTTCCTCCAGTTCCTCCACTTCCTCGACTTCCTCCACTTCGTCCACTTCCTCCACCTCCTCCACTTCCTGGACTACCTCCACTTCGTCCACTTTGTCAACTTCCTCCACTACGTCCACTTTATCAACTTCCTCCACTTCCTTCACTTCCTTCACTTCGTCCACTTCGACTTCCTCCACTTTCTCCACTTGTTCTTCCACTACATCCACTTACTCCACTACGTCCACTTCCTCCACTTCGTCCACTTTCTCCACTTTGTCCACTTCGTCCTCTCCGTCCATTTCGTCTACTTCGTCCACGTCGTCATTTTCATCCACTTCGTCAACTTCATCAACTTCGTCCACTTCGTCAACTTCCTCCACTTCAACCACTTCCTCCCCTTCTTCTACTTCCTCCACCTCCTCCACTTCCTCCACTTCCTCCACTTCCTCCCTTTCCTCAACTTCCTTCACATCGTTCACTTCCTCCACTTCCTCCACTTCCTTCACTTGATCCACTTCCTCCACTTCCTCCACTTCGTCTACTTCCTCCACTTCCTCCACATCCTGCACTTCCTTCACTTCGTCCACTACGTCCACTTCGTCCACTTCATCCACTTCGTCCACTTTCTCCACTTCGTCCACTTCGTCTACTTCATCCATTTCGTCCACTTCCTCCTCCACTTCCTCCACTCCGTCCACTTCCTCCACTTCCTCCACTTCCTCCACTTCCTCCACATCCTCCACTTCCTTCACTTCGTCCACAACGTCCACAACGTCCACTTCGTCCACTTCGTCCACTTTCTCCACTTCGTCCACTTCGTCCATTTCGTCCACTTCTTCCACTTCCTCCAGTTCCTCCAATTCCTCCACTTCCTCAACTTCCTCCACTTCGTCCACTTCCTCCACCTCCTCCCCTTCCTGGACTACCTCCACTTCCTCCACTTCCTCCACTTCCTCCACTTCTTCCACTTCGTCCACTTTCTCCACTTCCTCCACTTCCTCCACTTCGTCCATTTCGTCCACTTCCTCCACTTTCTCCACTTCCTCCACTTCCTCAATTTCGTCAACTTCGTCCACTTACTCCACTACATAAACTTCGTCCACTTCCTCCACTATGTAAACATCGTCCACTTCCTCCACTTCTTTTTCCAGTTCGTCCATTCCTCAACTTCCTCCACGTCCTCCACTTCCTCCACTTCCTCAACTTCTTCTACTTCCTCCACTCTCCACTTCGTCCACTTCTTCTACTCCCTCCACTCTCCACTTCGTCCACTTCTTCTTCCACTTCCTTCACTTCGTCGAATTCGTCCACTACGTCAACTTCGTCCACTTTATCCACTTCGTCCACTTCGTCATTTTCGTCCACTTCGTCAACTTCATTGAGTTCGTCCACTTCGTGAACATTTTCCACTTCCACCACTTCTTCTACTTACTCCACTTCCTCCACTTCCTCCACCTCCTCCACTTCGTCCACTTCGTCCACTTGGTCAATTTCATCCACTTCGTCCACTTCGTCAACTTCGTCCACTTCGTCATTAACATCAACTTCGTCCACTACGTCCACTTCCTCCACTTCGTCAACTTCCTCCAGTTCGTCAACTTCGTCGTCTTCGTTAACTTCGTCCCCTTCGTTCACTTCGTCAACTTTGTCCACTTCGTCAACTTCGTCCACTTCGTCTACTTCGTCCACTTCCATCACTTCCTCCACTTCCTCCACTTCCTCCACTTCCTCCACTTCGTCCACTTCCTCCACTTCCTCCACTTCCTCCATTTCGTTCACTTCGTCCACTTCGTCCACTTCGCCAACTTCGTCCCCTTCGTCCACTTCGTCAACTTTGTCCAATTCATCATTAACATCAACTTCATCCACTTCCTCCACTTCCTCCACTTCAAACAGTACGTCCACTTCCTCCACTTCCTCCACTTCCTCCACTTCTTCTTCCACTTCGTCTTCCACTTCTTTCACTTCTTCCACTTCGTCCTCTTCGTGCTCTTCGTCCACTTCGTCCACTTCCTCCACTTCCTCCACTTCGTGGACTTCGTCCACTTCGTCAACTTCGTCCACTTCGTAAACTTCGTCCATTTCGTTTAACTTTCCTCCACTTCGTCCACTTCTTATACTTCCTCCACTCCGTCCACTTCTTCTTCCCCTTCGTCCAGTACGTCCACTTCCTCCACTTCGTCCACTTCCTCCACTTCCTCCATCTTCTCCACTTCGTCCATTTCGTCCATTTCGTCTACTTCGTCCACTTCGTCATTTTCATCCATTTCGTCAACTTCATCCACTTCGTCCACTTCGTCAACTTCCTCCACTTCCACCACTTCCTCCCCTTCTTCTACTTCCTCCACTTCCTCCACTTCCTCCACTTCCTCCACTTCCTTCACTTCGTTAACTTCGCCCACTTCCTCAACTTCCTCCACTTCCTCCACTTCCTCCACTGCGTCCACTTCGTCCACTTCATCCAGTTCGTCCACTTGGTCCACATCCTCCACTTCGTCCATTTTGTCAACTTCGTCAAGTTCGTCCACTTCGTCAAATTTGTCTCGTTCCTCCACTTCCTCCACTACGTCAACTTCGTCCACTTCCTCCACTTCTTCTTCTAGTTCGTCCATTCCTCCACTTCCTCATCTTCCTCCACTTCTTCTACTTTGTCCACTTTCCACTTCGTCCACTTCTTCTACTTCCTCCATTCTCCACTTCGTGTACTTCTTCTTCCACTTCGTCCACTTCCACCACTTCGTCCAATTCGTCCACTACAGCAACTTTGTCAACTTCGTCCACTTCGTCCACTTCGTCAACTTCATCAACTTTGTCGACTTGGTCAACTTCCACCACTTCCACCACTTCTTCTACTTCCTCCACTTTCTCGACTTCGTCCACTTCCTCCACCTCCTCCACTTTCTCCACTTACTCCATTTCCTCCAATTCCTCCACTTCGTCCACTACATCAACTTCGTCCGCTTCGTCCACTTCCTCCACTTCGTCAACTTCGTCCACTTCGTGAACTTCGTCATCTTCGTCAACTTCGTCCCCTTCGTTCACTTCGACAACTTTGTCCACTTCGTCAACTTCGTCCACTTCTTCTTACAATTCTTCTTCCACCTCTTCCACTTCCTTCTCTTCCTCCACTTCCTCCATTTCCTCCCCTTCCTCCACTTCCTCTAGTTCCTCCACTTCGTCCACTTCCTCCACTTCTTTGACTTCGTCCACTTCGTATACTTTGTCCATTTCGTCAACTTCGTCAGGTTGGTCAACTTCGTCCACTTCGTGAACTTCCTCCACTTCCTCCAATTCCACCACTTCATCAACTTCGTGAACTTCGTCCACTTCGTCAACTTCGTCAACTTCGTCCACTTCTTCTTAAACTTCTTGTTCCGCTTCTTCCACTTCTTCCACTTCCTCCACTTCGTCCACTTCCTCCACTTCCTCCACTTCCTACACTTTGTCAACTTTGTCCACGTCCATTTCGTCTATTTCGTCCACTTCGTCCACTTCCTCCACTTCGTCCACTTCGTCCAATTCGTGATTTTCGTTCACTTCGTCAACTTCGTCCACTTGGTCAACATCCTCCACTTCCTCCAGTTCCTCCACTTCCACCACTTCCTCCACTTCTTCTACTTCCTCCACTTCCTCCACTCATACAAGTTCCTCCAGTTCCTCCACTTCGCCAACGTCTTCTTCCACTTCCTCCACGTCCTCCACTTCGTCCACTTCTTCTTCCACTTCTTTCACTTCGTCAATTTCGTCTACTTCGTACACTTGATCCACTTCCTCCACTTCCTCCGCTTCCTCAACTTCCTCCACTTCCTCCACTTCCTTTACTTCCTCCACTTCCTTCACTTCGGCCACTTCGTCCACTTCGTCCATGATAATAGTTGAAAAACTGTTATTTTCATGCTTAAAATTGACACAAAAAGCAACCTTTACACTTAGAAACTAGCTTGAAATCATGCTTTTATCCATATTTTCATAAATAAGAGAGCTAGACAGGTTTATGCTTGATTTCAGTGTTTTTGTGCAGGTTTTAAGGTGAATTTAGTGAAAAAAGTGAAGAAGGAGAGAGATGGAATCAGAAAAGTCAACCAGAAACCAGAAAAGTCAACCAGTCAACCAAAAAAGTCAACCAGTCAACCAAAAAGTCAACCAATCAACCAAAAAAGTCAACCAGTCAACCAAAAAGTCAATCAGTCAACCAAAATACGAAAAAAGTCAACCAGACGAGTTTTAGGCCAGTTTTATGCGATTTTATGATCTGTTTGGGCCTGGACACGTTTTCTATTATTTTTATGTCCTATTTAAAGACCTAGATCTCTTAGGGTTGCTATCTTTGGCAGAAACAAAGTAAACAGTCTCTCTTCCACCCCTTTGAAGGAGGATCTTGGATGCTTAGGCTACCTCTTCACCTTTCTAGGGTTTTATCTTTCATTCTTTCATTATTGTTCATCTAGGTTCACCATGAATATGGTGAACTAAACCTTGTATGTTTGTTGGGGAATCAATGTAATCTTTTGAAGCTCTCATATATGGAATTTATGCTTGCATCTTAATCTAAGATTTATGCTTTCCTTCATCATTAGTTAGGGTTTTTCCTCTTTGCCTAATGGTTGCTTTGTTTAACTCATTCAATGCATGATTATTGATTTTGTCGATACGGGAACGTACGGGGAAGTCTAGATCCGGGGAATTACTCCCAATATTATATTGGTTGTCGTTAAGCTCCTGTGCTAAGAGAACTAATTATTAGGAATGCTAGGAATCGTATGAATTCGTAATTAGGGATAGGCCTTCTTGACAAGGTAATTTAGAGAGTGGCATTAACAATCATGATTTGAATGTTGAATTCCTAAAATATATGAGAGTGGATAAGATGAAATTGACCCCCAACAACATATTCATATATATATTTCATTGAAAGTGCTTGTCTTTTGCTTTTGCTGTTGATCAAAATCTCATGCATACATGTTTATTTTCTGTTTTGCATATTAAACTCCAATTATTTCGTCCTTAAGTCTTAGCTAATCAAAGAATCACATAACTAAACTAGGCCGTGAGTCCTTTGGGAGAACGATACTTGGTCTTACCGAGTTTATTACTTGAAACGATTCAGTCATACTTGCCGATTGTTCAACAAGTTTGTGACATCATACTTTGGTGATCATAAATTTGTCCATCAAGTTTTTGGCGCCATTGCCGGAGACTCTGGTTTAACTGGTTAATTTGTGTGATTATTGATTATCTTTGACTTTAATTTTGAATTTCTGTTTTTATTTTCTCGGTTTTTATTTGATTTGGTTTTATTTTATTTTGATTTGATTTTATTTTATTTTATTTTATTTTATTTTATTTTATTTTATTTTATTTTATCTTATTTGATTTGATTTGATTTTATTTTATTTGATTAGATTAGATTTTATTTGATTTGATTATATTATATTAGATTTGATTTGATTTGATTTGATTTGATTAGATTAGATTTTATTTTATTTTATTTTATTTTATATTATTTTATCTTATCCTCTAAATCTTTTATCTTCTGAATCTATATCTTCTCCTATATATTTTTGTGCTAACAAATCTTTTCTAGGGTTTTGTTTTCTTGTGCATGCAGGAAGCAATTAGAACAAGGAGCAAGAAAACAACAGAACCTCTGCTTGAAGGTCTAGACGAGAGTAGACGGAGGAGAAGAATCCGAACATCTAGAGAACTTTTCCCTTCTCCAGAAACTCTCTTACAATCATCACCACAAGGTTCTGTTCATAACACAGAAAATATGGAGAACAACAATGTTAAGCTTTGGTTGAATTCTTTCCCAGAAGAAAGTTTCACAGAGTGGGAAGCAGTGGTCACAAAATTTTTAAACAAGTACTTCCCACAATCTAAGGTGACAAAAGGCAAGCAAGAGATTTCTTCATTTAAGCAGGGTATGGAAGAATCACTTGGGCATGCATGGGACAGATACAAAAGCTTGCTAAGAAAAACACCCACGCATGGCTTTGAAGATCAGGAAGTAGTCTTAACTTTCCTTGGAGGGCTTGGTTCACAAACCAAGATGATGCTGGACGCCTCAGCAGGAGGCAATATTAAATGGAAAACTCCAGAGGAAGCAACAGAGATTATAGAAAACATGGCTACTAGTGATAATGAGCTGCACAGTGAGAGAGGAGCTCCTATGCAACAAAAAGGAGTTCTCCAATTACAGACACATGATGCCCTGCTAGCTCAAAACAAAATTCTAACTCAATAGTTGGAGACTCTGACCAAAACTCTTGCACAATTACCCAAAGAGTTGAAAACTGCTGCACAGGTACAAACCCAGTTGTGCGAATTGTGTGGAGGCGACCATATCAATGGTCAATGTGCCTTTCCAATTGAATCTGTAGAGGATGTAAACTACATGACCAATCAATATCGTCAAGGGAGCTACAATCAGGGGTGGAAACCACACCCAAGTATTGGTCAAGGGCAAACTAGGCAAGCTGGTCAATATAATAAGCAGCAGCAGCAACCCACCTTATGGCAACAGTTATCTATGCTTAATGAAAGGTCCATGAGGATGGAGGAAACTCTCAACAATTTCATACAGAAAACTGAGTCTACCCAAAAGAGCACTGAAGCTGCTATCAAAAATTTGGAGATTCAGATGGGGCAGATCACCAAACAGGTGGAAGAAAGGCCAAATAGAAATTTTGGGGCTAATACTGAGGTTAACCCCAGAGAAGAGTGCAAGGTGGTAGAGAGTGTTGATGATGAGAAAGTTGAGTTAGATACAGAAGAGAGAAGAGAAATAGAGAGCAAAAGCACTTTTCCTTTTCCAATCCATCAAGGGAAACAACTAGACTTCACAAAATTATTCAAAATGGTGGATAATGATGCACCTTGGGAACAAATTCTACAACAGATTACGGTTTACACTAAATCTAATGAAGAAATCTCTACAAAGAAAAGACGTATAGATGATGAGGCAAAGGAGTGTATAACTGTTAAAAAAGAGTCATTCCCTCCTAAAGCAACAGATCCAGGCAGTTTTTCTATCCCTTGTACCATAGGGAAGAAAAAGGTGAAGAAAGCTCTCCTTGATTTAGGTTCAAGTGTTAACTTGATACCTTACTCTTTACTGGAGCAAATCGGCAATGTTAATGTGAAACCTGTAAAGGTTAATCTAGTAATGGCCGATGGATCTTCAAAGGAGCCATGTGGGATTGCAGAGGACATTATAGTTTGTGTTGGCAAACTTCAGTTCTTGGCAGACTTTGTGGTGATGAAGATGGAGACAGAGAAGATACCTATCATACTTGGAAGACCGTTTATGAAAACGGCTAGAGCTATCATTGATGTAAATGAAGGTATAGTGGTGCTCCAGGACAGGGAAGAGAGAGTGGTTATAGACGTCTTTAAAGATGAGACGCAAACACAGGAGGAAGAAGCTAGTTATAAAGCTGCATTTCAAGATGCACCCATGACTAGCCGTAAAGATGAAAATCTCAAGGTTGCAGGTAACCATTGTTTGTTGTTTCAGGTACACAAGGAAGAAAAGATTGGAAGAGGAGGAGAAATTCCTGGTGACTGGGAGAAAAGAAGACTCCAACTTGGCACACCTGTAAGAATCAAGAACAAGTTGTGGGTTGTGAAGGGCTTTAAAGAGAAGGAGATGATAGAGATAGAGTCTCCACATTCTAGAAGGACCAAAACAGTTCACAGGAAACAGCTGAGGAGTTGGTGGAATGACAACATCAACTATAAAGAAGGAACTTGAGCTTTACTGGGTCAAGCTAATGACGTTAAAAGAGCGCTTGCTGGGAGGCAACCCAGTGATTTAAAAAACTTTTAATTTTATTTTGGTTTGTAATTTTTAATCTGTTGAACATGATTTTGTGAATATTTTGCTGAACATAGCATCTACTGATGGATGCTAGGTGGTTAAGTATCTACTGAAGGATACTAAGTGTGTAACACCTACTGATGGGTGTTGATGAGAAAATTTTGCACCTACTGATGGGTGTTGGTAAGTTTTAAACACCTACTGATGGGTGTTGGTGGACTTTGGGTCAGGCTCGTGACGTTAAACAAGCGCTACCTGGGAGGCAACCCAGTTGATTGATTGTTTTTGTTTGTTTCATTTTAGTTGCATAATAGGGTTTGCATAAGTATTCTAAACATTGAATTGCAGGGAACCAGTGAGGGGCATGTTTAGGAGGCACTTAGGTTAAGAAAAGAAGGAGAAGAGCATTTCACGAAAGTGCCGCTGAGCGGTAAAACAACCGCTGAGCGGTACTATCGCAGATTGGCTTTGGTTGCCCCTTAGCGGGACCCGAGCCCATTAGGGTATTTTTATACCCTAAGCTGCGTTTTGGTTTCTCTTTTCAGACTCTTCTCTGCACACACACTCCTACATACCTTTTCAATGGTTCTCTACAACTTTTCCCTCATCCCTTTTTAGAAAATCTCCCTTCCACTCACTTGCTCACTAGTTTTCCATCTAAGTTTGGGGTTGGGAGAAAGCATCATTGAAGGGGCTGATTTCTTCATTATGGTTTACTAATGCTTAACAATGTATCTTTTGGTTTTGTGAATTATGTTTGATGCAGGGATGGCCTCCTCATCGGGCAAAAAGAATCAAGACTAGAAGATCCAAGAAGAGGAAGATACAAAGGACAGCTCAGATTGATGAGGAGCTGAGATAGCATTTACGGATGAATGCTATCATATGCTTATGTTTTTGTTGGTTTAAGTTTTCTAAACTTATTTATTTTTTGTTTTAGATTAGGGTTTGATGTACTCTATTGGAAACATGGTTTGTTATGATGGTTTGCTATTAACTGTGATTGTGTGATAAGTAATGCTTGATGATGATTAGTGATTGATTGATGTTGAGATAGATGTGCACATAAAATGCTTATACAGGTGATTCACAAGCTTTGTGAACAAATGCAGGATATCATGATTGTGATTGTGAAATTAAGCAGGATGTGTATGTCAAATGTGAATGAGCTTATATGTGAGGTTTTGAGCTCCAGAGTTTTTGGTATGATTGAATGCTATTACTTTGAAAGCATGAATGACTTTGCCCAGGTTTTCTATGATTGAATCAATTGCTTATTTTGCATCATGTGATCAAGGTCGTTTGTTGGAACCCTTTTTATTGGCCAAATTCATAAAGTTAGCCCACTAAAAGAGAACACTTTGTGTTCTATCCTTTGAACCCTTAGCCTTGAACATACACTGAAACCCTTGATTGAAAATCTTTACTTTGAGTTAAGTAGAAGATCTTGTGTGGTATTGTTAAATGTTCAAGTTTGGGGTTGTTGGGAAAACATGAAAAAGGAAAAGCATTGAGCTAAGAGCTAAAAAGTAAGAATATGCAAAGAAAAAAAAGAAAAAGAAAAGAAAAGAAAAAGAAGCAAAGCTCAATGCAAATGCAAAGGCAAGTTGGGAAGAATAAGAAAAATTGTGTTGTTATGATTCTCTTAACTCAAGGATTTTGTGATCCAGAAAAACCAATTTTCTTGTTAGCCCAGCCACATTATAAGCCATTGAAAAGTCCTTGTGATGATGCATGCTTGTGAATGTTTTTGATTGTGGTAAAATGAAAGACAAAGTTGATTCATGTAACATTGTGATAGTGGAGTGAATGAGTGAAACACTTTACCTCTTATACACTTGTGTGTTGAGTGAAACACTTTACCTAGTGAGGAAATATTCCATAAGCACATGAACATCCATGCTTAATTGATTGATCATTCATGAAAAATAGCATTTGTTGGAATTTAAATGACTTTGTGAACACTAAAGCATGTGCACATCTTGATTGAACTCTTGGTCATAAGTTTGAGTGAAGTTGTTACTTATCTTGAAAAAGAGGATTTTTCAATGAGTGAACCATCATATGAATTGGTTGAAGATTGAGTTACATTTTGTTTGCTTGAGGACAAGCAAAGTTCTAAGTTTGGGGTTGTGATAACAGTTGAAAAACTGTTATTTTCATGCTTAAAATTGACACAAAAAGCAACCTTTACACTTAGAAACTAGCTTGAAATCATGCTTTTATCCATATTTTCATAAATAAGAGAGCTGGACAGGTTTATGCTTGATTTCAGTGTTTTTGTGCAGGTTTTAAGGTGAATTTAGTGAAAGAAGTGAAGAAGGAAAGAGATGGAATCAGAAAAGTCAACCAGAAACCAGAAAAGTCCACCAGTCAACCAGAAAAGTCAACTAGTCAACCAAAAAGTCAACAGTCAACCAGAATACGAAAAAAGTCAACCAGACGAGTTTTGGGCCAGTTTTATGCGATTTTATGATCTGTTTGGGCCTGGACCCGTTTTCTATTATTTTTATGTCCTATTGAAAGACCTAGATGTCTTAGGGTTGGTATCTTTGGCAGAAACAAAGTAAACAGTCTCTCTTCCACCCCTTTGAAGGAGGATCTTGGATGCTCAGGCTACCTCTTCACCTTTCTAGGGTTTTATCTTTCATTCTTTCATTATTGTTCATCTAGGTTCACCATGAATATGGTGAACTAAACCTTGTATGTTTGTTGGGGAATCAATGTAATCTTTTGAAGCTCTCATATATGGAATTTGTGCTTGCATCTTGATCTAAGATTTATGCTTTCCTTCATCATTAGTTAGGGTTTTTCCTCTTTGCCTAATGCTTGCTTTGTTTAACTCATTCAATGCATGATTATTGATTTTGTCGATACGGGAACGTACGGGGAAGTCTAGATCCGGGGAATTACTCCCAATATTATATTGGTTGTCGTTAAGCTCCTATGCTAAGAGAACTAATTATTAGGAATGCTAGGAATCGTATGAATTCGTAATTAGGGATAGGCCTTCTTCCACTTCTTCTTCCACTTCTACCACTTCTTCCACTTCGTCCTCTTCGTCATCTTCGTCCACTTCCTCCACTTCCTCCACTTCCTCCACTTCGTCAACTTTGTCCAGTTCTTCTTCCACTTCTTCCACTTCGTCCTCTTCGTCCCCTTCGTCCTCTTCCTCCACTTCGTCCACTTCCCCAGTTCCTCCACTTCGTCCACTTCCTCCACTTCGTCCACTTCTTCTTCCGCTTCTTCTTGCGCTTCTTCCATTTCGTTGAATTCGTTGACTTCGTCCACTTCGTATACTTCGTCAACTTCATCAGCTTCGTCAACTTCGTCCACTTCGTGAATTTCCTCCACTTCCTCCAATTCCTCCACTTCGTCAACTTCCTCTTCCGCTTCGTCGACTACGTCCACTTCCTCCACTTCGTCCACTTCCTCCACTTTCTCCACTTTGTCCTCTTCGTCTTTTTCTTCCATTTGGTCCACTTCGTCCACTTCGTCAACTTCATCAACTTCGTCACCGTCGTCAACTTCCTCCACTTCCACTAGTTCCTGCACTTCTTCTACTTCCTCCACTTCCTCAACTTCCTCCACTTCCTCCACTTCTTCCACTTCCTCCACTTGGTCCACTTGGTCCACTTCGTCCACTTTGTCAACTTCGTCAACTTCGTCCACTTCTTCTTAAACTTCTTCTTCCGCTTCTTCCACTTCTTCCACTTCCTCCACTTCGTCCACTTCTTCTTCCACTACGTGCATTTCGTACACTTCCTCCACTTCCTCCACTTTCTCAACTTCATCCACTTCCTCCACTTCCTCCACTTCGTCAACTTCGTCCATTTCGTCCATTTCGTCCACTTCCTCCACTTCCTCCACTTCGTCCTCTTCGTCCACTTCGTCCAATTCGTGATTTTCGTCCACTTCGTCCACTTGGTCAACATCCCCCACTCCCTCCAGTTCCTCCACTTCCACCACTTCCTCCACTTCTTCTACTTCCTCCACTTCCTCCACTCATACAAGTTCCCTCCACTTCATCCACTTCGTCAACTTCGTCCACTTCTTCTTACACTTCTTCTTCCACTTCTTCCACTTCTTCCACTTCTTCCACTTCGTCCTCTTCGTCCCCTTCATCCACTTCCTCCACTTCGTCCACTTCCTCCAGTTCCTCCACTTCGTCCACTTCCTCCACTACGTCCACTTCCTCCACTTCCTTCACTTCCTCCACTTCGTCCACTTTGTCCACTTCCTCCACTTCCTCCACTTCGTCAACTTCGTGAACTTCGCCAACTTCTTCATACACTTCTTCTTCCGCTTCTTCCGCTTCTTCCACTTCGTCCACTTCCTCCACTTCCTTCACTTCCTCCACTTCGTCCACTTCGTCAACTTCGTCTACTTCTTCTTCCACTTCTTCCACTTCCTCCACTTCCTCCACTCCGTCCACTTCGTCCACTCCGTTCACTCTGTCCACTTCGTCCACTTCATCAACTTCGTCCACTTCTTCTTCCACTTCTTCCACTTCTTCCACTTCTTCCTCTTCGTCCTCTTCGTCCACTCCCTCTACTTCCTCCATTTCCTCCACTTCCTCCACTTCCTCCAGTTCATCCACTTCCTCCACTTCGTTGACTTCGTCCACTTCGTTCACTTGAACAGCTTCGTCAACTTCGTCCACTTCGTTATTTTCGTCCACTTCCTCCACTTCCTTAACTTCGTCAACTCCGTCCACTTCGTCCTCTCCGTCCACTCCGTCCACTTCACCAACGTCCTCCACTTCTTGTTCCACTTCTTCCACTTCTTCCTCTTCGTCCACTTCCTCAACTTCCTCGATTTCCTCCACTTCCTCCACTTCCTCCAGTTCCTCCACTTCCTTCACTTCGTTGACTTCGTCCACTTCAACAGCTTCGTCAACTTCGTCCACTTCGTGATTTTCGTCCACTTCCTCCATTTCCTTAACTTCGTCCACTTCGTTTACTTCCTCCACTTCGTCCACATCCTCTACTTCCTACACTTCCTCGACTTCATCCACTACGTCCACTTCCTCCACATCGTCCACTTCGTCCACTTCTTCTTCCACTTCTTCCACTTCTTCCACTTCGTCCTCTTCGTCCTCTTCGTCCACTTCCTCCACTTCCTCAAGTTCCTCCACTTCCTCCACTTCGTCAACTTCGTCCACTTCTTCTTCCACTTCTTCTTCCACTTCTTCCACTTCGTCCTCTTCGTCCTCTTCGTCCACTTCCTCCACTTCGTCCACTTCCTCCAGTTCCTCCAGTTCCTCCAGTTCCTCCACTTCCTCCACTCGTCCACTTAGTCCATTTCTTCTTCCACTACGTGCATTTTGTACACTTCCTCCACTTCCTCCACTTCCTCAACTTCGTCCTTTACGTCAACTTCCTCCACTTCGTCTACTTCATCCCCTTCGTCCATTCGTCCATTTCGTCCATTTCGTCCACTTCGTCCACTTCGTTCTCTTCGTCCACTTCATCCAATTCGTGATTTTCGTCCATTTCGTCAACTTCGTCCACTTGGTCAACATCCTCCACTTCCTCCAGTTCCTTCACTTTCACCACCTCCTCCACTTCTTCTACTTCCTCCACTTCCTCCACTCATACAAGTTCCTCCACGTCCTCCACTTCGTCCACTTCTTCTTCCACTTCTTCCACTACGTCAATTTCGTCTACTTCCTCCACTTTCTCCACTTCCTCCACTTCCTCCACTTTGTCCACTGCATCAACGTCGTCCACTTCGTCCACTTCGTCAACTTCCTCAACTTCCTCAACTTCTTCCACTTCTTCTTCCACTTCTTCTTCCGCTTCTTCCACTTCGTCCACTTCCTCCACGTCCTCCACCTCCTCTAGTTCCTGCACTTCGTCCACTTCCTCCACTTCATCCATTTCGTCCACTTCCTCCACTACGTCCACTTCGTCGACTTCGTCAACTTGGTCAACTTCCTCAACTTCGTGAAGTTCGTCCACTTCGTAAACTTCTTCTTAAACTAGTTCTTCCGCTTCTTCCACTTCTTCCACTTCGTCCACTTCGTCCACTTCTTCTTCCACTACGTGCATTTCGTACACTTCCTCCACTTCCTCCACTTCCTCCACTTCCTCAACTTCCTCCACTTCGTGCACTTCGTCCATTTCATCCACTTCGTCCAGTTCGACCACTTCTTCCTCTTCGTCCACTTTGTCCAATTCGTGATTTTCGTTCACTTCGTCAACTTCGTCCACTTGGTCAACATCCTCCAGTTCCTCCACTTCTACCACTTCCTCCACTTCTTCTACTTCCTCCACTTCCTCCCCTCATACAAGTTCCTCCACTTCCTCCACTTCGCCAACTTCTTCTTCCACTTCCTCCACTTCCTCCACTTCTTCTTCCACTTCGTCAATTTTGTCTACTTCGTCCACTTGATCCACTTCCTGCACTTCCTCCACTTCCTACACTTCCTCCACTTCCTCCACTTCCTCCACCTCATCCACTTCGTCCACTGCATCAACTTCGTCCACTTAGTCCACTTCGTCCACTTCGTTCACTTCGTGAACTTCTTCCACTTCTTCTTCCACTTCTTCTTCCTCTTCTTCCACTTCGTCCACTTCCTCCACTTCCTCTAGTTCCTGCACTTCGTCCACTTCTTCTTCCACTTTCTCCACTTCCTCTAGTTCCTCCACTTCGTCCATTTCGTCCACTTCGTCTACTTCGTCCACATCATCTACTTAGTCAACTTTGTCCACTTCGTTAACTTCGTCCACTTATTCTTCCTCTTCTTCTTCCACTTCTTACACTTCTTCCACTTCGTTCTCTTCGTCCTCTTCGTCCACTTCCTCCACTTCGTCCACTTCCTACACTTCCAGCATTTCCTTCACTTCCTCCACTACGTCCACTTCCTCCACATCGTCCACTTCTTCCACTTTGTCAGCTTCGTCAACTTCCTCCACTTCGTGATTTTCGTCCAGTTCCATCACTTCCTTCACTTCGTCCACTTCGTCCACTTCCTCCACTTCCTGCACTTTCTCCACTTCTTGCACTTCCTCCACTACGTCCACTTCCTCCACATCGTTCACTTCGTCCACTTTTTCCACTTCTTCTTCCACTTCTTCCACTTCGTCCTCTTCGTCCACTTCCTCAATTTCCTCCAGTTCCTCCACTTCGTCAACTTTGTCCACTTCTTCTTCCACTTCTTCCACTTCTTCCACTTCGTCCTCTTCGTCCTATTCTGTTCATTTCCTCCACTTCGTCCACTTCCTCCAGTTCCTCCACTTCGTCTACTTCGTCTACTTCGTCCACTTCGTCCACTTCGTCCACTTCGTCCTCTTTGTCCACTTCGTCCAATTCGTGAGTTTCGTTCACTTCGTTAACATCGTCCACTTGGTCAAAATCCTCCACTTCCTCTAGTTCCTCCACTTCCACCACTTCCTCCACTTCTTCTACTTCCTCCACTTCCTCCACTCATACAAGTTCCTCCACTTCCTCCACTTCGCCAACTTCTTGTTCCACTTCCTCCACTTCCTCCACTTCCTCCACATCCTCCACTTCGTCCACTTCTTCTTCCACTTCTTCCACTTCGTCAATTTCGTCTACTTCGTCCACTTGATCCACTTCCTCCACTTCCTCCACTTCCTACACTTCCTTCACTTCCTCCACTTCATCCACTTCGTCCACTGCATCAACGTCGTCCACTTCGTTCACTTCGTCAACTTCTTCCACTTCTTCTTCCGCTTCTTCCACTTTTCCTCTTCGTCCACTTCCTCCATGATGGAAGACCATCTAAGACGCACATTGGACCTCTTACTAGAGCCATGGCAAAGAGGATTCAAGAGGAAGAAGGATCACCTATCATTTTGCTTTTATGGAAGGTAATTTACATTGATTCTTTTTCCCATAATTAAAAGCACATTTTTCCTACTTTGTAGGATTAATAAAAAGCAGCTGCCAATATAAAGACTTGGGGGAAAAGCTTGCTGCCCAAACTATCAAACAAAGGTGTTTTACATGTGTGCTGCTGGCCAAAACCACCAAAATAGAATTTGGCGCTTTCCATTTTCAAACTTGCTGCCCAAGAATTCACATGAGCTGTGTGAGCTGCTGCCCAAACCAAAATTGGCGCCATTCATTTCAGTTTAATTGTCATTTCATTTTGAATTTCATTTCAGATCTGAGGCTCTTATTTCCCTATAAATAAGAGACCTCTTTCACCATGTAAAGAACTTTTGAGCTTAGTAAATTGCTGCTGAAATTCACTTCCAGCCCTATTGCTCTTGAGTCATTTATTCTCTCTACTTTCTCTTCCCTTTCCTCTAGCTTCATTCCATTGTAGGAAGGCCTTCTGAGCTGTGAGGTTCCCACACATACTCATTCCACTCAAACACACCAACCATCAATCAATCTCACTCAATTTCTGCTGCATCCACACTACTGATTTCAATCAGCTGCACCAATACAGTTCTCGATTTTTGAAGCTTTGTCTGCAAGGTCCAGGTCATTCTAAGCATGACTAAGCTTCCATCAAGTGGTATCAGAGCCTGGTTGTCCACGCAAACCAGTGTGTTCTGTTTTGTTTCCAGAGGAGTTGTTTTTCATTTCTGTTTTGCTGTGTATTACTTTTCCAGTAGTTCAATTTGAGTTTCCTTTGTGTGTTGATGTTGTCCTTTCAATTTAATCGGTGAAACTTCATTGTTTGAGTCAATTCCAGCCTTATAATTCAAAATTTAGTGATGTTATAGTCTTGTGCAATTGTTGCAGTATTTTTTTTTCTGTTTTGTTTAGTTTCCTGATTCTGCTGGAGTATTTTGTGCTAATTGATTTGCAAGTACTAAACAAGCTGTATATATACCAAATAAGGCAATGAGGACTTGATCTAGCCTAGGTTATACAAGCTGAAGCATTAAAAGTGTAAATCAGATTTGAATTTGGTGTGAATTTTCTTGCAGAAATTAAATCTGGTGCAACATGTCTAAAACTGTTTCAGCAGTTTTTCTTTGATTCTGGAGCTTGGTACAACATTGTATAATGTTGTTGAATGTGTCTTAAGGTATAGCAAACCAGAATAAGCACTAAAATGCAGTATGCATAGTGTGGTTGCTCAAAATCCTTAACCATTCACCATTTCAGCTTGAAATTATAGCTCTTCACCGTGCTAATCTATTTGAATTGGTCTAATCTGAATTTGGTCATGCTAAGCACATTAAATCTAGCTTAGATCTGTGTTTATACACTTCTTAGAGTCATTGCCTTTGTTGTCCAGTTTTTGATTCCATGAAAAGCTAAATTTTTGTTTTTGTTATAAGTTTGTTACAAGGTTTACATCTACTGATGGATGTTAGGCGGAAGAGTATCTACTGAAGGATACTATGTTTGTATACACCTACTGATGGGTGTTGGTAAGAAAGATTTGCATCTACTGAAGGGTGCTGGAGGATTTTGGGTCAGGCTCGTGACGTTAAACAAGCGCTACCTGGGAGGCAACCCAGTTGATTGATTTTATCTGTATTGTTTGTTTTGATTCTGCTTTAGTTGCATGATAGGGATTGAATGTTTGAGTGATCTGAGAACTTAATTACAGGGAGCAAGTGAGGGGCATGAGTAGGAGGCACCTAGGTTAAGCTAGGAAGAAGAAAAGCACTTCACGAAAGTGCCGTTGAGCGGCAAACTGCCGCTGAGCGGTAGTGTCGCAGAATGGGCTTAGGTTGCCCCTTAGCGGAACTCGAGCCCATTAGGGTATTTTTATACCCTAAGTCACGCTTTGGCATCTATTTTCATATTCTTCTCTGTACACACACTCCTACACACTTTTCCAAAGGTTCTCTACATTTTTCCTTTCATTCCTCTTTAGAAAATCTCCCTTCCACTCACTTTCTCACTAGTTTTCCATCTAAGTTTGGGGTTCGGAGAGAGCATCATTGATGGGGCTGAGTTTTTCAAAACACTAGAGTAGGATTTGTTTTATCAATCACTTGTTTTTAGAATAGGATTTGATGTACTCAATTGGAAATTTTGTCTGTTATGATGGTTTGCTTAACATTGTTGTTTGATAAGTAATGCCTGATGATGCCTTGATATTGATTGATGTTGAGATGTGCATATTATATGCCTATACAAGTGGTTCACAAGCTTTCTGAACAAATGCATGATGTTATGATTGTGATTATGATACTAAGCAGGATATGTACATGTGGAATGTGAATGAGCTTATATGTGAGGTTTTGAGCTCCAGAGTTTTTGTGATTGAATGCTATTACTTTGAAAGCATGAATGATTTTGCCCAGGTTTTCTATGATTGAATCAATTGCTTGTTTGCATCATATGATCAAGGCCATTTGTTGGTAACCCTTTTATTAGCCAAATTCATAAATTTAGCCCACTAAAAGAGAGCACTATGTGTTCTATCATTTGAACCCGTAGCCTTGAACATAATTTGAAAACCCCTTGTGAAAAGCTTTACCTTGAGTTAAGTAGAAAATATTTTATGGTATTGATAAATGCTCAAGTTTGGGGTTGTTGGAAAATAGAAAAGGGAAATTGAAAGCATTGAGCTAAGAGCTAAGAATTAAGTATGTGAAAAGAAAAAGAAAAAGAGAAAGAAAAGAGAAGAAAAAGGAAAGCTCAATGCAAAAGAAAGTTGGGAATAAGTAAGAATGGTTGTGTTTATATGATTCTCTTAACTCAAGGGTTTTGTGATCTAGAAAAACCAATTTTCTTGTTAGCCCAACCACATTATAAGCCATAAAAAAGTCCTTGTGATGATGCTTTCTTGTAAGTGTTTTTGATTGTGCTTAAATGAAAGGAAAAGTTGATTCATGTGACATTATGATAGTAGAGTGAATGAGTGAATACCTCTTATACACTTGTGTGTTTGAGTGAAACACTTTATCTAGTGAGGAAAGATTCCATGAACATATAAGAACATCTTTGCTTAGTTGATTGATCATTCATGAAAAGTAGCATTTGTTGGATAGTATGTGATTGTTTGAACACTAAAGCATGTGCATGTCTTGATTGAAATCTTTGCAATGAGCTTAATTGAGTACTTACTTATCTTGAAAAAGGAGTTTTGAATGTGGTGAACCATTATATGGATTGATGGAAGACTGAGTTACATCTTGTTTGCTTGAGGACAAGCAAAGTTTTAAGTTTGGGGTTGTGATAACGGTTGAAAAACCGTTATTTTTATGCTTAAAATTGATACCAAAAGCAACCTTTAAGACTTAGAAACTAGCTTGAACTCATATTTTTGCTTTAGTTTTGTGAATAAGAGAGTTAAAAGTGAATTTAATGGTTTTGTGCAAGATTCCCTTGATTTTGTAGGCTAATTGAATGATTTGAAAGAAGAATTGAAGTACCAAATGATTGGAGTGCTGAAAAGTGAACCAGAAACCAGAAAAGTCAACCAGTCAACCAGAAAAGTCAACCAGAATACGGAAAAAGTCAACCAGACGAGTTTTAGGCCAGTTTTCTACGATTTTATGATCTGTTTGGGCCTGGACCCGTTTTCTATTATTTTTATGTCCTATTTAAAGACCTAGATGTCTTAGGGTTTTGTATGTTTGGCTGGGAGGAAGCAGAAACACACTTTTCACCCCTTGGGGTAGATTGGGAGATGGTGACGGCTCTCCTCTTCTCTTTCTAGGGTTTTTCTATCTCTTTTATTCTTTCATTATTGTTCATCTAGTTTCACCTTGAATATCGTGAACTAAACCATGTATTGTTGTTGGGGAATCAATGTAGTCTTGTGAAACTCTCATATATGGAATTTGTTTTAACATCTTATATTAAGATACATGCTTTCTTTCATCTTTAGTTAGGGATTTTCCTCTTTGCTTAATGCTTGCTTTGTTTAACTCATTCATTGCCATGATTATTGATTTTGTCGATATGGGAACGTACAGGGAAATCTAGATCCGGGGAATTTCTCTCACTAGCATATTGGTTGCCTTTAAGCTCCTGCACTTCAGAACTAATTACTAGGAATGCTAGGAATTGTATGAACTCGTAATTAAGGATAGGCCTTCTTGCAAGGTGATTTAGAGAGTGGCATTAGCAATTGATGAAAAGAATGATGAATTCCTAAAGTATATGAGAGTGGATAAGATGAAATTGATAACCCCAACAACATAGTCATCCATCTAATTCATTAAAGTGTTTGTTTTCCTCTTTTCCATTGATCAAATTCATGCATACATGTTTAATTATTGTCTTTTGCATTTAAACCTAAAATCAATTGTTTACAAGTCTTAAATAATCAACAAATCATATAGCTAACTAGGCCATGAGTCCTTTGGGAGAACGATACTTGGTCTTACCGAGTTTTATTACTTGATACGATTCGGTCACACTTTCCGATTGCTAAACAAGTTTTTGGCGCCGATTTTCGGTGTTCATAAATTTGTCATCACTCCACTTCGTCCACTTCATCCACTTCTTCTTCCACTTCTTCCACTTCCTCCACTTCCTCCTCTTCCTCCACGTCCTCCACTTCCTCCACTTCTTCTACTTGCTCCACGCTCCACTTCCACCACTTCTTCTTCCACTTCCTCCACTTCCTCCACTTCGTCCACTTCCTCCACTTGGTCCACTTCATCATTTTCGTCCATTTCGTCAATTTCGTCAACTTCGTCAACTTCGTCCACTTCCTCAACTTCGTCCGCTTCCTCAACTTCCTCCACTTCCTCCATTTCCACGACTTCCTCCTCTTTTTCCACTTCATCCACTTCGTCCAATTCCTCCACTCTTCTTTAACTTGGTCCACTTCTTCTTCCACTTCGTCCACTTCTTCCACTTCCTCTACTTCCTCCAGTTCCTCCACTTCCTCAACTTCCTCCACTTCGTCCACTTAATCCTCTTCGTCCACTTAATCCTCTTCGTCCACTTCGTCCATTTCGTCTACTTCGTCAACTTCGTCCACTTCCTCAACTTCGCCCACTTCCTCAACTTCCTCAACTTCCTCCACTTCCTCCACTTCCACGACTTCCTCCACTTTCTCCACTTCATCCACTTCCTCCAATTCCTCCACTCTTCTTCCACGACTTCATCCACTTCCACGACTTCCTCAACTTCGTCCACTTCTTCTTCCACTTCGTCCACTTCTTCCACTTCCTCCACTTCCACCACTTCCTCCACTTCCTCCAGTTCCTCAACTTCCTCAACTTCCTCCACTTCGTCCACTTAATCCTCTTCGTCCACTTCGTCATTTTCGTCCACTTCGTCAACTTCGTCCACATCGTCAACTTCGTCCAATTCGTCCACTACGTCAACTTCATCCACTTCGTCAATTTCGTCAACTTCGTCCACTTCGTCCACTTCCTCCACTTCCTCTACGTCGTCAACTTCCTAAACTTCGTCCACTTCGTCAATTTCGTCCACTTCGTCCACTCGTGAACTTCGGCATCTTCGTCAACTTCGTCCACTTCGTCCACTTCATCGACTTTCTCCACATCGTCCACTTCGTCCACATCGTCCACTTCGTCCACCTCGTCCACTTCGTCAACTTCGTCCACTTCGTCCACTTCGTCAACTTTATAAACTTCGTCCACTTCCTCCACTTCCTCCACTTCCTCCACTTCTTCTACTTCCTCCACTTCCTCCAGTTCCTCCACTTCTTCTTCCACTTCGTTCACTTCCTCCGCTTCCACCACTTCATCCACTTCCTCCACTTCATCCACTTCCTCCACTTCGTCCGCTCCGTCAACGTCGTCCACTTCCTCCACTTCCTCCACTTCCTCCACTTCGTCAACTTCGTGAACTTCGTCCACTACGTCAACTTCGTCCACTTCGTCAACTTCGTCCACCTCGTCAACTTCCTCCACTTCGTCGACATCGTCCAATTCGTCCACTACGTCAACTTCCTCCACTACGTCAACTTCGGCCACTTCGTCTACTTCGTCCACTTCGTCAACTTCCTCCACTTCCTCCACTTCCTCCACTTCCTCCACTTCGTCAACTTCGTGAACTTCGTCCACTTCGTCAACTTCGTCATCTTCGTCAACTTCGTCCACTTCCTCCACTTCGTCCACTTCGTCCACTTCGTCAACTTCGTCCACCTCGTCCACTTCGTCCACTTTGTCCACTTCGTCAAATTCGTCCACTTCGTCAACTTTATAAACTTCGTCCACTTCGTCCACTTCATCAACTTCGTCAACTTCCCCCACTTCCTCCACTTCGTCGACTTCGTCAACTTCGTCCAGTTCTATCATTTCCTCCACTTACTCCACTTCGTCAACTTCGTGAACTTCGTCCACTTCGTCAACTTCGTCCAGTTCGTCCACTACTTCAACTTCGTGCACTTCTTCCACTTCGTCCACTTCGTCAACTTCGTCAACTTCGTCAACTTCCTCCACTTCCTCCACTTCCTCCATTTCCTCCACTTCCTCCACTTCCTTCACTTCATCCTCTTCGTCAACTTCCTCCACTTCATCCTCTTCGTCCATTTCATCCACTTCCTCCACTTCCTCCACTTCGTCAACTTCGTCCACTTCCTCCACTTCGTCCACTTCGTCTTCTTCGTTCATTGTGTCCACTTCCTCCACTTCCTCCACTTCGTCAACTTCGTCCACTTCCTCCACTTCGTCTTCTTCCTTCATTTTGTCCACTTCCTCCACTTCGTCCACTTTCTCCACTTCCTCCACTTCGTCCACTTCCTCCACTTCGTCAATTTCGTCAACTTTCTCCACTTACTCCACTTTGTCAACTTAGTGAACCTCGTCCACTTCGTCAACTTCGTCCACTTAGTCCACTTCGTCCACTATGTCAACTTCGTCCACTTCGTCAACTTCAGGAACTTCGTGAATGATGAGTGCCTATTTATGCCCACATTTATGCTTTAAAATTCAAATTTTTGATAGAATAGTTGTGCTTAAATGATTGATTTTAAGTGAATTTGTGATGATTGGAATTGTTAGGTTTGGGAATTAAAGAGACGTAAAAAGTGAGTGTTAGCGCATAAAATATTCTTGGATGTTCTTACGTTTATTTGTGCAGCTGAAATTATAAGTTCTGTTGGTCCAAATGGCAATTCAAGGCCCAAATCCAGATTTTATTTGGAAAATATTGTACAGATGGGCCAAACAGGCAACTTTTACCCTTGCACCTCCCAATTTCCCTACATACACCCCTCTTCTCTTAAACAGGCCCAATACTAAGCCAAACAGTAACCCTATTCTAAATACACTTCCTAAATTTCCCTACCCATACCCCTCCTAAGCCAGAGTCCACCAGATCATGCCACGTGTCCAAATCCTACCCACACAGACCTAGCCAACCACATGCCGCCACATCACCTCTATTGCCACATCATCATCTTCTCTAACAGAGAAACCCTAATTCCCAACCCTAGCCGTCAACTGCCGCTGCGCCGCTCCGCCGCCAACCTCAGCACCATCGCTCCGTCACCAGACAACCACCTAACCGCCGTCGGTCATTGATAACAGTTGAAAAAATGTTATTTTCATGCTTAAAGTTGATACTAAAAGCAACCTTTAACACTTAGAAACTAGCTTGAAATCATGCTTTTAGGTATATATTTAGAAATAAGAGAGCTGGACAGGTTTATGCTTGATTTCAGTGTTTTATGCAGGTTTTAAGGTGAATTTGGTGAAAGAAGTGAAGAAGGATAGAGATGGAATCAGAAAAGACATAAAAAAGCGCAAAAGGAGAAGCCGTAATTACGGCTCAGCGGCAGTTTACCGTTGAGCGGCACTCAGAAACCCACGTTGGCTCCGCTGAGGGGTGAAAAGGCCGCTGAGGGGAGGAAAACAACTCACGCACTTACCGCTGAGCGGCATTATTTTGGGCTTGGGCCTAATTTTCTGTATATTTTAGAATAGTATATAAGCTTTAGGACGTCCTAGGGTTTGTATCTTTGGCTGAGACGAAGCAAACACTCTCTTTTCCACCTCTTGAAGGAAGATCTTGGATGCTCAGGCTACCTCCTCATCTTTCTAGGGTTCTATCTTTCATTCTTTCATTATTGTTCATCTAGTTTCACCATGAATATGGTGAACTAAACCTTGTATTGTTGTTGGGGAATCAATGTAGTCTTGTGAAACTCTCATATATGGAATTTGTTTTAACATCTTATATTAAGATACATACTTTCTTTCATCTTTAGTTAGGGATTTTCCTCTTTGCTTAATGCTTGCTTTGTTTAACTCATTCATTGCCATGATTATTGATTTTGTCGATATGGGAATGTACGGGGAAATCTAGATCCGGGGAATTTCTCCCAATAGCATATTGGTTGCCTTTAAGCTCCTGCACTTTAGAACTAATTACTAGGAATGCTAGGAATTGTATGAACTCGTAATGAAGGATAGGCCTTCTTGCAAGGTGATTTAGAGAGTGGCATTAGCAATTGATGAAAAGAATGATGAATTCCTAAAAGTATATGAGAGTGGATAAGATGAAATTGATAACCCCAACAACATACTCATCCATCTAATTCATTAAAGTGTTTGTTTTCCTCTTTCCCATTGATCAAATTCATGCATACATGTTTAATTACTGTCTTTTACATTTAAACCTACAATCAATTGTTCACAAGTCTTAAATAATCATCAAATCATATAACTAACTAGGTCGTGAGTCCTTTGGGAGAACGATACTTGGTCTTACCGAGTTTTATTACTTGATACGATTCGGTCACACTTGCCGATTGTTAAACAAGTTTTTGGCGCCGTTTTTCGGTGTTCGTAAATTTGTCATCAAGTTTTTGGCGCTGTTGCCGGGGACTCGTGGTTTAACTGGTTCATTTGTGTGATTATTGATTATCTTTGACTTGTTTTTGAATTTTGAAATTTGAATTTTTGTTTTTTATTTTTTCTGTTTTTATTTTATTTTATTTTATTATATTTTATTTTATTGTATTTTATTTTATTTTATTTTTCTGTTTTTTTTTTGTTTTTATCCTTTTATCTCTGAATCTTATATCTTCTTTTATATCTTTTTGTGCTAACCAATTCTTCTAGGGATTTGTTTGCTTGTGTATGCAGGAAGCAATCCGAACTAGGAGCAAGAAAACTGCAGAACCTCTTCTTGAAGATTTAGACGAGAGTAGACGGAGGAGAAGAATCCGTACATCTAGAGAACTTTTTCCTTCTCCGGAAACTCTGTTACAACCATCACCACAAGGTTCTGACCATAGCACTGAAAATATGGAGAATAATAATGCCAGAAGAACTCTTGCAGATTACAGAAATATAGCTGGACCTCAACATTTTAATAGCATAGCAAGACCGAGGGTCAATGCAGCCAACATGGAGGTTAAACCAGCATTAATCCAACTGGTGAAGAGTAATCAATTTAATGGGTTGTCTCACGAAAGCCCATATGAGCACCTCAGAACTTTTAATGAGATCTGCAACACGGTGAAAATAAATGGGGTGCCGAACGAAGCAATCAAATTTAGCCTGTTTCCATTCTCATTAGGAGGCAACGCTAAGCTTTGGTTAAATTCTTTTCCAGAAGGAAGCTTTACAAAGTGGGAAGCAGTGGTGACCAAGTTCCTAAACAAATACTTTCCACAATCAAAGGTGAATAAAGGAAAGCAAGAGATTTCATCATTCAGGCAAGGCATGGAGGAATCACTGGGGCATGCATGGGACAAATATAAAAGCTTATTAAGAAAGACACCCACGCATGGATTTAATGAAGTGGAAGTAGTCTTAATCTTCCTTAGAGGTCTTGGTTCACAAACCAAGATGATGCTTGACGCCTCAGCAGGAGGAAATATCAAATGGAAAACTCTAGAGGAAGCTACAGAAAGCATTGACAATATGGCTACTAGTGATAATGAGCTAAACAGTGAAAGAGGATATCCTAGTCAGAAGGAGTTGCTACAATCAAATGATGCTTTGCTTATTCAAAATAAAATTATTTCTCAACAGTTGGAAGAAGTAATTATTAAACTTTCTCAATTACCACAAGAAATACAAAAGGTTTCAATGGTTCAATGGCAACAACAAAAATGGCAAATGCAATTTACTCCATCTGAGAAGACAACAAAACTTGACGAGACTTTCCAAAAATTCTTAAAGACGAATGCATCTTATTATAAGAATGTGGAAGTGGCATTTGAAAATATGAAGATCCATATTGAGCGAATAGTGGACAAGATGTAAAATGGTAATATCAGAAAGGAGTGTAAAACTGTTGTGACCAGAAGTGGTAAGGTATTAGAGGAGAGAAAAAAAGAAAGAGAAGAGAAAGAAAATGAGAGTGAAAAAGAAACATGTGAGTGGAAAGAAAGAGTTGAGTGAGAAAAAAAGAAAGAAGAAGAAGATAAGAAGAAAGAAAAAAAAGAAAGAGAAGAGAGAGATGAGAGACAAAAAGAAAGAGAGTTTGAAAAACCACTTCCTTATCCAAAAAGCTATTCAAGGAAGGAGAAAGAAAAACAATTGGAGAGATTCATGGAGTTGTTTAAGAAGCTGGAGATCACTATACCATTCTCTGAAGCATTGCAACAGATGCCATCATATGCAAAATTTTTGAAGGAACTGCTTACAAAGAAAAACAAATACATTGAGAAGGAAACTATCAACGTACAGGGTAACTGCAGTGCAATCATACAGAAATTACCTCCTCCACTTCCTCCACTTCCTCCACCTCCTCCACTACGTCCACTTCCTCCACTTCGTCTAATTCCTCCACTTCGTCCACTTCATCCACTTCCTCCACTTCGTCCACTTCGTCCACTTCGTCAACTTCGTCCACTTCGTCAACTTCGTCCAGTTCCTCCACTTCGTCCACTACGTCAACTTCGTCCACTTCCTCCAATTCGTCCACTTCCTCCACTTCGTCCACTACGTCAACTTCGTCCACCACGTAAACTTCGTATACTTCGTGCACTTCGTCAACTTCGTCCACTTCGTCAACTTCCTCCACTTCCTCCACTTCCTCCACTTCTTCTACTTACTCCACTTCCTCCACTTCCTCCACTCCGTCCACTTCGTCCACTTCCTCTTCCACTTCGTCGACTACGTCCACTTCCTCCACTTCGTCCACTTCCTCCATTTCGTCCACTTTCTCCAGTTCGTCCACTTCGTCCTCTTCGTCGATTTCATCCATTTTGTTCACTTCGTGCACTTCGTCATTTTCATCCACTTCGTGAACTTCATCAACTTCGTCCACTTCGTCAACTTCCTCCACTTCCACCACTTCCTGCACTTCTTCTACTTCCTCTACTTCCTCCACTTCCTCCACTTCGTCCACTTCCTCCACTTCCGCCACTTCCTCCACTTCGTCCTCTTCGTCCACTTCGTGATTTTCGTCCATTTGGTCAACTTCTTCCACTTGGTCAACTTCCTCCACTTCCTCGAGTTGCTCCACTTCCACCACTTCCTCCACTTCTTCTACTTCCTCCACTTCTTCTAGTTCCTCCACTTCCTCCACTTCTTCTAGTTCCTCCACTTCGCCAACTTCTTCTTCCACTTCCTCCACGTCGTCTACTTCGTCCACTTTTTCATCCACTTCTTCCACTTCGTCAACTTCGTCTACTTCATATACTTCGTCCTCTTCGTCAACTTCGTCCACTTCGTCAACTTCGTCCACTTCGTACACTTCGCTAAACTTCCTCCACTTCCTCCACTTCGTCCACTTCTTCTACTTCCTCCACTTCCTCCACTCCGTCCACTTCCTCCACTTTCTCTTCCACTTCGTCGACTACGTGCACTTCACCAACTTCGTCCACTTTCTCCAGTTCGTCCTCTTCGTCCATTTCATCCATTTTGTTCACTTTGTCCACTTCGTCATTTTCATCCACTTCGTCAACTTCATCAACTTCGTCCTCTTCGTCCACTTCGTAATTTTCGTCCATTTCGTAAACTTCGTCCACTTGGTCAACTTCCTCCACTTCCTCCAGTTCCTCCTCTTCCGCCACCTCCTCTACTTCTTCTACTTCCTCCAAAACCTCCACTTCCTCCACTTGTTCTAGTTCCTCCACTTCCTCCACTTCTTCTCGTTCCTCCACTTCCTCCACTTCGCCAACTTCTTCTTCCACTTCCTCCACTTCCTCCACTTCCTCCACGTCCTCTACTTCGTCCACTTCTTCTTCCACTCCTTCCACTTCGTCAACTTCGTCTACTTCGTACACTTCGTCCACTTCGTCCACTTCGTCAACTTCGTCAACTTCGTCAACTTCCTCCGCTTCCTCTACTTCCTCCACTTCCTCCACTTCCTCCACTTCCTCCACTTCTTCTACTTCCTCCACTTCCTCCACTTCCTGCACTCCATCCACTTCCTCCACTTCCTCTTCCCCTTCGTCGACTACGTCGACTTCCTCCACTTCGTCCACTTTCTCCAGTTCGTCCACTTTGTACTCTTGGTCCATTTCATCCATTTTGTTCACTTCGTCCACTTTGTCATTTTCATCCACTTCGTCAACTTCCTCCACTTCCACCACTTCCTGCACTTCTTCTAATTCCTTTACTCCCTCCACTTCGTCCACTTCCTTCATTTCCTCCACTTCCTTCATTTCCTCCACTTCCTCCACTTCCTCCACTTCCTGCACTTCCGCCACTTCCTTCACTACGTCCACTTCCTCCGCTTCGGCCACTTCCTCCACTTCCTCCACTTCGTCAACTTGGTCCAGTTCCTCCACTTCGTCCACTACGTCAACTTCGTCCACTTCCTCCACATCGTCCACTTCGTATACTTCGTCCACTACCTCAACTTCGTATACTTCGTCCACTTCGTCAACTTCGTCCACTTCGTCAAATTCGTCCACTTCCTCCACTTCGTCAACTTCCTCCACTTCCTCTACTTCCTCCACTTCCTCCACTTCTTCTAGTTCCTCCACTTCCTCCACTTCCTGCACTCCGTCCACTTCCTGTTCTACTTCGTCGACTACGTCCACTTTCTCCACTTCGTCCACTTCCTCAATTTCATCCACTTTGTCCAGTTCGTCCACTTCGTCCTCTTCGTCCATTTCATCCATTTTGTTCAATTCGTCCACTTCGTCATTTTCATCCACTTCTTCGTCCATTTCATCCATTTTGTTCAATTCGTCCACTTCGTCATTTTCATCCACTTCGTCAACTTCATCAACTTCGTCCACTTCATCAACTTCGTCCACTTCGTCAACTTCCTCCACTTCCACCACTTTCTGCACTTCTTCTACTTCCTCTACTTCCTCCACTTCGTCCACTTCCTCCGCTTCGTCCACTTCCTCCACTTCCTCCACTTCGTCCTCTTCGTCCACTTCGTGATTTTCGTCCATTTGGTCAACTTCTTCCACTTGGTCAACTTCCTCCACTTCCTCGAGTTGCTCCACTTCTACCACTTCCTCCACTTCCTCCACTTCTTCTAGTTCCTCCACTTCGCCAACTTCTTCTTCCACTGTCTCCACTTCTTCCACTTCCTCCACGTCGTCTATTTCGTCCACTTTTTCATCAACATCTTCCACTTCGTCAACTTCGTGTACTTCATATACTTCGTCCTCTTCGTCAACTTCGTCCACTTCGTCAACTTCGTCCACTTCGCTAAACTTCCTCCACTTCCTCCACTTCCTCCACTTCCTCCACTCCGTCCACTTCGTCCACTTCCTCTTCCACTTCGTCGACTACGTCCACTTCACCCACTTCGTCCTCTTCGTCTATTTCATCCACTTTGTTCACTTCGACCACTTCGTCATTTTCATCCACTTCGTCAACTTCATCAACTTCGTCCACTTCATCAACTTCCTCCACTTCCACCACTTCCTGCACTTCTTCTACTTCCTCTACTTCCTCCACTTCTGATGACAAATTTATGAACACCGAAAAACGGCGCCACAAACTTGTTTAACAATCGGCAAGTGTGACCGAATCGTATCAAGTAATAAAACAAGGTAAGACCAAGTATCGTTTTCCCAAAGGACTCGCGGCCTAGTTTAGCTATGTGATTTGTGGATTTTTTAAGACTTAAGAACAAATTGATTGTAGGTTTCAATGCAAGAGACAATAATTAAATATGTATGCATGAATTTGATCAATGGAGAAAAACAGAATACAAACACTTCAATGAATTAGATGGATGAGTATGTTGTTGGGGTTATCAATTTCATCTTATCCACTCTCATATACTTTTAAGAATTCATCATTCTTATCATCAATGCTAATGCCACTCTCTAAATCACCTTGCAAGAAGGCCTATCCTTAATTACGAGTTCATACAATTCCTAGCATTCCTAGTAATTAGTTCTTAAAGTGCAGGAGCTTAAAGGCAACCAATATGCTATTGGGAGAAATTCCCCGGATCTAGACTTCCCAGTACATTCCCGTATCGACAAAATCAATAATCATGGCAATGAATGAGTTAAACAAAGCAAGCAATAAGCAAAGAGGAAAATCCCTAACTAAAGATGAAAGAAAGCATATATCTTAAAATAAGATGTTAAAACACAAATTCCATATATGAGAGTTGCACAAGACTACATTGATTCCCCAACAACAATACCAGGTTTAGTTCACCATATTCATGGTGAAACTAGATGAACAATAATGAAAGAATGAAAGATAGAACCCTAGAAAGAGGAGGAGGTATCCTGAGCATCCAAGATCTTCCTTCAAGGGGTGGAAAAGAGAGTGTTTGCTTCATCTCTGCCAAAGATACAAACCCTAGGACGTCCTAAAGCTTATATACTATTCTAAAATTACAGAAAATTAGGCCCAAGCCCAAAATAGTGCCGCTCAGCGGTAAACTACCGCTCCGCGGTAAGTGCGTGAGTTGTTTTCTTCCCCTCAGCGGATCCAACGTGACTGCCTGAGTGCCGCTCAGCGGTAAACTGCCGCTGAGCGGCAGTTGCGGCTTCTCCTTTTGCACTTTTTGATGTCTTTTCTGATTCCATCTCTATCCTTATTCACTTCTTTCACCAAATTCACCTTAAAACCTGCACAAAAACACTGAAATCAAGCATAAACCTGTCCAGCTCTCTTATTTCTAAAAATATGACCAAAAGCATGATTTCAAGCTAGTTTCTAAGTGTTAAAGGTTGCTTTTAGTATCAATTTTAAGCATGAAAATAACAGTTTTTCAACTGTTATCACAACCCCAAACTTAGAACTTTGCTTGTCCTCAAGGAAACAAGATGTAACTCAATCTTCTACCAATCCTTATAATGGTTCACTCATTCAAAAATCCTCTTTTCAAGGTAAGTAAAACTTCAATCAAACTCATGACAAAGATTTCAATCAAGATGTACACATGCTTTGGTGTTCACAAAGTTACTTAATATCCAACAATTGCTATTTTTCATGAATGATCAATCAACTAAACATGGATGTATATGTGCTCAATGAATATTTCCTCACTAGGTAAAGTGTTTCACTCAAACACAAGTGTATAAGAGGTAATCACTCATTCACTCTACTATCACAATGTCACATGAATCGTCTTTGCCTTTCATTTAACCGCAATCAAATAAATTCACAAGCATGCATCATCACAAGGACTTTTTCAATGGCTTATAATGTGGCTGGGCTAACAAGAAAATTGGTTTTTCTGGATCACAAAACCCTTGAGTTAAGAGAATCATATCAACACAATCATTCTTATTTATTCCCAACTTTCTTTTGCATTGAGCTTTGCTTTTTCTTTTCTTTTCTTTTCTTTCTCTTTTTCTTTTTCTTTTCACATTCTTATTTTTTAGCACTTAGCTCAATGCTTTCAATTTCCTTTTCTATTTTCCAACAACCCCAAACTTGAACATTTATAAATACCACAAAATATTTTCTACTTAACTCAAGGTAAAACTTTTCAACAAGGGTTTTCAAATCATGTTCAAGGCTAGAGGTTCAAAGGATAGAACACATAGTGTTCTCTTTTAGTGGCTATCATGAAATTGGCTAATATAAGGGTTACCAACAAATGGCCTTGATCATATGATGCAAACAAGCAAGTAATTCAATCATAGAAAACCTGGGCAAAGTCATTCATGCTTCCAAAAGAATAATATTCATTCACACAAACTCTGGAGCTCAAAACCTCACACATAAGCTCATTCACATTTGACATAAACATCCTGCTTAATATCACAATCACAATCACAACATCATGCATTTGTTCACAAAGCTTGTGAATCACCTGTATAAGCATATAATGTACATCTCCAAATCAATCAATATCAAAACATCATCAAGCATTACTTATCAAACAACAATCATAAGCAAACCATCATAACAGACAAAATTTCAAATTGAGTACATCAAACCCTATTCTAAAACAAAAGTGAATGATAAAACAAATCCTACTCTAGTGCTTTGAAAAACTCAGCCCCATCAATGCTGCTCTCTCCCAACCCCAAACTTAGATGGAAAACTAATGCGAAAGTGAGTGGAAGGGAGATTTTCTAAAGAGGAATGAAAGGAAAAATGTAGAGAACCTTTGTAAAAGTGTTTAGGAGTGTGTGTGTAGAGAAGAATCTGGAAATAGAGGCCAAAGCGTGACTTAGGGTATAAAAATACCCTAATGGGCTCGGGTTCCGCTAAGGGGCAACCTAAGCCCCTTTTACGATACCACCGCTCAGCGGCACTTTCGTGTTGTGATTTTCTTCTTCCTAGCTTACCCTAGGTGCCTTCTACTCATGCCCCTCACTTGCTCCCTGCAATTAATTTCTCAGATCACTCAAACATTCAATCCCTATCATGCAACTAAAGCAGAATCAAAACAAACAATACAGATAAAATCAATCAACTAGGTTGCCTCCCAGGTAGCGCTTGTTTAACGTCACGAGCCTGACCCAAAATCTACCAACACCCATCAGTAGGTGCAAAACTTTCTTACCAACACCCATCAGTAGGTGTAACAAACCTAGTATCCTTCAGTGGATACTTAACCACCTAGTATCCTTCAGTAGATGCTATTTCCCAACAAAATATTTACAGAAATAATGTCCAAAGTTCAAAATTACATCACCAAACCAAAAATTAAAAGTTCTAAACTCACTGGGTTGCCTCCCAGCAAGCGCTCTTTTAAAGTCATTAGTTTGACCCAATAAAGTTCAAGTTCCTTTTTCCTGGTTCATGTCCATATTCCACCAACTCCTCAACTGCTTCCGGTGTACTGTTTTGACTCTTCTAGAATATGGAGACTCTATCTCTATCATCTCCTTTTCTTTATAGCCTTTCACAACCCACAATTTGTTTTTGACTCTCACAGGTGTACCCAGTTGGAGTTGTTCTTTCATCCAGTCATCAGGAACTTTCCTTCCTCTTCCAATCTTTTCTTTTTCCGGTACCTGAAACAATAAACAATGTTTACCTTTAACCTTTGGCTTTTCTTCTTGAGGGCTAGTCATGAGTACATCTTGAAATGCAGCTTTATGACTAGCTTCTTCCTCCTACATCTGCCTCTCATCTTTGAAGACATCTACAACAACTCTCTCTTCTCTGTCTTGGAGCACCACAATACCTTCATTCACATCAATGATAGCTTTGGCCGTTTTCATAAACGATCTTCCAAGAATAATGGGTATCTTTTCAGTCTCCATCTTCATCACCACAAAGTCTACCAAGAACTGGAGTTTGCCCACACAAACTATAATATCTTCTGCTATTCCACAGGGTTCCTTTGAAGATCCATCTGCCATTACTAAGTTAACCTTTAGAGGCTTCACATCAACATCATCGATCTGCTCCAGTAAAGAATAAGGTATCAAGTTAACACTTGATCCTAAATCAAGTAAGGCTTTGTTTATCCTCTTCTTCCCTATTGTGCATGCAATGGAGAAACCTCCTGGATCTTTTGCCTTTAAAGGGAATGGCTCCTTTTTAACAGCTTTATACTTTTTT
>CM050916.1:21844998-21918329 GCA_027742785.1 Vigna reflexopilosa | reverse complement strand
CTTCGTTATTTTCGTCCACTTCGTGAACTTCATCAACTTCGTCAACTTCCTCCACTTCCACCACTTCTTCTACTTCCTCCACTTCCTCCACTTCCTCCACTTCTACCACTTCGTTCACTTCGTCCACTTGTGCACTTCGTCAACTTCGTCCTCTTCGTCAACTTCATCATCTTCTTCAATTTCGTCCCCTTTGTTCACTTCGTCAACTTTGTCCACTTCGTCAACTTCGTCAACTTCGTCTACTTCGTCCACTTCCATCACTTCCTCCACTTCCTCCACTTCCTCCACTTCGTCCACTTAATCCACTTCCTCCACTTCCTCCACTTCCTCCACTTCTTCTACTTCCTCCACTTCTTGCACTTCCTCCACTCCGTCCACTTCGTCCACTTCCTCTTCCACTTCGTCGACTACATCCACTTCACCCACTTCGTCCACTTTCACCAGTTCGTCCACTTCATCCTCTTCGTCCATTTCATCCATTTTGTTCACTTCTTCCACTTCGTCATTTTCATCAACTTCGTCAACTTCATCAACTTCGTCCACTTCATCAACTTCCTCCACTTCCACCACTTCCTGCACTTCTTCTACTTCCTCTACTTCCTCCAATTCCTGCACTTCGTCCACTTCCTTCACTTCCTCCACTTCCTCCACTTCCTCCATTTCGTCAACTTCGTTAACTTCGTCAACTTCGTCCAGTTCCTCCACTTCGTCCACTAAGTCAACTTCGTCCACTTCGTCCATTTCTTCCACTTCTTCTTCTAGTTCGTCCATTCCTCCACGTCCCCCACTTCCTCCACATCGTCCACTTCTTCTACTTCCTCCACTCTCTACTTCGTCCACTTCTTCTTCCACTTCGTCCATTTCCTCCACTTCGTGCAATTCGTCCACTACGTCAACTTCGTCCACTTCGTTATTTTCGTCCACTTCGTGAACTTCATCAACTTCGTCCACTTCGTCAACTTCCTCCACATCCAGCACTTCCACCACTTCTTCTACTTCTTGCACTTCCTCTACTTCCTCGACTTCCTTCACTTTGTCCACTTCGTCTACTTCGTCCACTTTCTCCACTTCCTCCACATCCTCCACTTCTTCCACTTCCTACACTTTGTCCACTTCGTCAACTTCGTCTACTTCGTCCACTTCCATCACTTCCTCCACTTCGTCGACTTCCTCCACTTCGTCCACTTCCACTTCCTCCACTTCCTCCACTTCCTCCACTTCCTCAACTTCCTCAACTTCGTCTACTTCGTATACTTCGACAACTTCGTCAACTTCGTTCGCTTCGTCCACTTCGTCCACTTCGTCAACTTCCTCCACTTCCTCCACTTCCTCCACTTCCTCCACTTCTTCTACTTCCTCCACTTCCTCCACTTCCTCCACTCCGTCCACTTCGTCCACTTCCTCTTCCACTTCGTCGACTACGTCCACTTCACCCACTTCGTTCACTTTCTCCAGTTCGTCCAATTCGTCCTCTTTTTACATTTCATCCATTTTGTTCACGTCGTCCACTTCGTCATTTTCATCCACTTCGTTAACATCATCAACTTCGTCCACTTCGTCAACTTCCTCCACTTCCACCACTTCGTGCACTTCTTCTACTTCCTCTACTTCCTCCACTTCCTCCACTTCCTCCACTTCGTCCACTTCCTCCACTTCGTCCACTTCGTCCACTTCGTCCTTTTCGTCCACCTCGTCCACTTCGTGATTTTCGTCCATTTCGTCAACTTCGTCCACTTGGTCAACTTCCTCCAGTTCCTCCACTTCTTCTACTTCCTCTACTTCTTCTAGTTCGTCCACTTCCTCCACTTCTTCTAGTTCCTCCACTTCCTCTACTTCCTCCACTTCCTCCACGTCCTCTACTTCGTCCACTTCTTCTTCCACTTCTTCCACTTCGTCAACTTCGTCTACCTCGTATACTTCGTCCACTTCGTCAACTTGGTCCACTTCGTCCACTTCGTGCACTTCATCAACTTCCTCCAGTTCCTCCACTTCCTCCACTTCTTCTTCCACTTCTTCCACTTCGTTAACTTCGTCTACTTTGTCGACTTGATCCTCTTCCTCCACTTCCTACACTTCCTCCACTTCTCCTCCACTTCCTTTCCTTCCTCCACTTCCTCCACTTCGTCTTTTCGTCCACTTCATTAACTTCATCACTTCGTCCACTTCGTCAACTTCCTCCACTTCCACCACTTCCAGCACTTCTTACTTCCTCCACTTCCTCCACTTCCTCCACTTCCTCCACTTCGTCAACTTTGTCCTCTTCGTCCACTTCTTCAACTTCCTCCACTTGTCGGCTTCGTCCACTCTCACTTCGTCCACTTCGTCCACTTCCTCCACTTCGTCAACTTCAACCACTTCGTCAACTTCGTCATCTTCGTCAACTTCGTCCCCTTCGTTCACTTGGTCAACTTTGTCCACATCGTCAACTTCGTCCACTTCGTCTACTTCGTCCACTTCCATCACTTCGTCCACTTCGTCCACTTCCTCCACTTCCTCCACTTCGTCCACTTCGTCCACTTCCTCCACTTCGTCCACTTCCTCAACTTCGTCCACTTCTCCACTTTGTCCACTTCGTCTACTTCGTCCACTTCTTCGTCCACTTCTTCTTCCACTTCGTCCTCTTCGTCCTCTTCGTCTTGTTCGTCCAGTTCATCCACTTCCTCCAGTTCCTCCACTTCCTCAACTTCGTTGACTTCGTCCACTTCGTCCCCTTTGTCAACTTCCTCCACTTTGTCAGCTTTGTCAACTTCGTCCACTTCGTGATTTTCGTCCACTTCCTCCACTTCCTTCACTTCCTCCACTTCGTCCATTTCCTTCACATCCTCCACTTCCTCCACTTCCTCCATTTCGTCCACTTCCTTAACTTCGTCCACTTCTCCACTTCCTCCATTTCCTGTACTTCCTCCACTTCCTGCACTTTCTCCAATACGTCCACTTCCTCCATTTCGTCCCCTTCGTCCACTTCTTCTTCCACTTCTTCCTCCACTTCCTCCACTTCGTCCATTTCCTCCACTTCCTTTACTTCCTCCACTTCGTCAACTTCGTCCACTTGGTCCACTTCGTCATTTTCGTCCACTTCGTCAACTTCATCAATTTCATCCACTTCATCAACTTCGTCCACTTCCACCACTTCCACCACTTCTTCTACTTCCTCCACTTCCTCCACTTCCTCCACTTCGTCCACTTTCTCCACTTCCTTCACTTCCTCCACTTCCTCCACTTCGTCCACTTCCTCCACTTCGTCCACTTCCTCCACTTCCTCCACTTCGTCCACTTCGTCCACTTCGTCAACTTCGTGCACATGGTCAACTTTCTCCACTTCCTCCAGTTCCTCCACTTCCACCACTTCCTCCACTTCTTCTACTTCCTCCAGTTCCTCCACTTCTCATTCCTCCACTTCGCCAACTTCTTCTTCCACTTCCTCCACTGCCTCCACTTCCTCTACGTCCTCCACTTCGTCTACTTCTTCTTCCACTTCTTCCACTTCGTCAACTTCGTCTACTTCGTCCACTTGATCCACTTCCTCCACTTCCTCCACTTCGTTTACTTCCTCCACTTCGTCCACTTCGTCCACTTCGTCCCTTCGTCACTTCGTCCACTTCGTCCCCTTCGTCAACTTCGTCCACTTCATCCACTTCATCCACTTCGTCCACTTCTTCGTCCACTTCTTTTCCACTTCTTCCACTTCTTCCACTTCGTCCTCTTCATCTTCTTCCTCCACTTCGTCCACTACCTTCAGTTCGTCCACTTCCTCCACTTCCTGCACTTCCTCCACTTCCTGCACTTCCTCAAGTACGTCCACTTTCTCCATTTCGTCCACTTCTTCTTCCACTTCTTCCACTTCGTCCTCTTCGTCCTCTTCGTCCACTTCGTCCACTTCGTCCACTTCGTCCACTTCGTCCACTTCCTCACTTCGTCCACTTCGTCCACTTCGTCCACTTCTTCTTCCACTTCTTCCACTTCTTCCACTTCTTCCACTTCGTCCTCTTCGTCCTCTTCGTCCACTTCCTTCACTTCCCCCACTTCCTCTAGTTCCTCAACTTTGTTGACTTCGTCCACTTCGTCAGCTTCGTCAGCTTCATCCACTTCGTCCACTTCGTCAACTTCCTCCACTTCTTCCACTTCCTCCACTTCTTCTACTTCCTCCACTTCGTCCACTTCCTCCATGATGAGTCGAATTTTTATTCACTTCACATAGTTTATTGTGCTAGAATTAATCGGGGAATTGTGCTTAAATGTCTGGTATTTTTCCGTTTTTGCTAATTATGCTTAATTTGACCAGAAATTCTAATTTTAATTAATTTGAATTATTTGAGTTAATTATTTGCATTAGTAATTGCAGGAAAATTTTGGAAATATAATTTGGGACATTTGAAAGTTAAAAAGAAATGACAATTGGACCCAAAGGTGGAGGTTTATTTTTGAGGTGCAAACACAAGACTTTATTTTGGAGAATGCACTTGATATTCATGGCTTGATCCATTTTTGGGTTATTAAGAAAAGGCACATTCAATTGAATAAGTGGCACACATCCACGTCCTTAAGTAACTGCCACGTTCTTGAAAGAAGAGAGGGCCCATGAGAAGGAATTTTTGACAGCAAAATGAACCTAAAGAGCACATGTTTCCTTTCTTTTGGAGGAAGCAGCACTTCACATTCTCTTAACTGACAGCACACTCCATGGAGAAGTCCAGCTGCCACACTAAGCCACGGACATCAAAAGGACTTTGGCAATTAAGAAGTGAATTTTCCAGCAGCCACTACTGACCAGCTTTCTCTTTGCTTTTGAATGTTTTCTCATGGAGAACCAGCGCCCAAGAAGTGGCATGAAGCAGAAGCGCTGAACACGTCCAGCAGTCACGCTCCCAGCTAATCCAACAACTTCCATCCAGCTAACTTTGAAGAAATCACTCACGGAAGAAAGAGGATGCACGCTGAGGAAGAAAACAAGGGCTGAATTCATTCTTCTTGCTGAACAGTGAGTTCATTTAGCAGAGGAAGCGGTGATGCTGGCTGGAATGCTTGAACCGAGGAGGTGTTGATTCCAAAAGCACGTTGAGATGTGGTGATCCAGAAACGAACCAACGCTGCCAGCAGGGAGCAACACACGCTGATTCACATCCAGCAGAAGCAGCAAGCAAAGAAGCAGCCTCACTCTTGGAGCATCCAGCGTGTCACGGGAATGAGAGGAAAAGAGAAGAACGTCCAGCACATGAAGGAGTGTTGTTGCCACATCCATAAAGTCCAGCAGTAGGGATGAGAAGCTTCTCTTCCTTTCTTTCAATAAAGAAGCAGTGATTATGTTGAGTGAAGGAACACGCGGACAGAGAAGGGACAGAGACGCAGCAACACGTTAAGCAGCGGGCGTGGACGTCCGGAAAAGACAAGCTTTGGTCCAGTAGTTTAGAAGTGCTGTCACGCACGGCCTGGTAGCTGCTATGGCCAGCAAGACATGGAGGTATGAGAGGCCACATGAGAAGCGGTGCTGGAATGGAGGTACAGAAGAGAAGGAGCACTTCACGGTCTTGGTTTGGTGCACACTACAGCAACACGTAGGAGGTGCAGCCATAAGCAATGAATCTTCAAGTGGGTAGGCTCGGTCCAGCAAGCACAACTACAAACGGACAAGCAGCTTGGAAAGAGCAGTTCACGGCCTGCACAATCCAGCAAAGAAGACAAAGTCCAGCAGCTAGGAAGCATGGAGAGGCTACGGACGTGTGAAGGAAAGCAGCATCTTGGAGTGTGGGCACCACGGTTGGTTCAAAGGAATTTGGCAACATCTGGAGGGGAAGCAGAAAAAACACACGGACAACACAATTGGAGGGCCCACCTTTGTTTACTTTTAGCATAGATTGAAGAAATAAACAAAGGTGCTAGGGAGACAAATACACGGAAAAGCTGCTGGAAAAAGACAATTTTATTTCTTCTTTCTTTGAAAAGCACATGACAGGAATGAAAGAGGGGTACACAGTATGGTCTGAGTTTTGGCAATAAAAGGATGCCAGTTCCAATAGAGTAGTTTACGTTCCAGGCAGTAGGAGTAGTGTAGTGTAGGTAGTGTAATGTAGAGAGAGCAAGAGTAGTGACGTTCCAGCCAGGAAGTAAAGGGCCGTGAGGTGAGACTGCAGAGAGCTGGACAGTGGACCGTGAGGAGGTGCTGGAACAGTAGAAGCTTGTGACTGAGAATGGAGGGGCTACAGTTGAAGCAAAATGGAGTGCACGGGAAGGAGCTGGCTGGAACGTTGTTTTTAGACATAGGATTACATCCAGAATATAAAAAAAAAGCACATTTCGGTTTTCTTTCTTTTGGAAGCAAACGGTGCATTAATGAACGGTGATGTCCAGTAGATTTAGTTTTCTTTCTTGTAGAAAAGGGGACGTGCTGGACATGGCAGCCGCCACCCACTTAGAAGAATTTTTTTATCTTTGCTGATTTTTCATTTCCGTCTTTCAAAGCTCATCATCACAGAAGTTCACTATTGCATTGAATGTTTGCTTAATGTTTGGTTACAAGCTGAGTGAAGAAGCGGTGATTTCATTTTGCTTTCATGTGGAGAATGGTTGGGCTCTAGCCGCCACGGTAGAAAGAGAGGGAGAACCACCGAGAGAAATGTAGTGCTCACGGTGATTTACCTTAGAGGAGGAAGACACGCTGCACGGAGAGATGGAAGGTTACGGGGAGGGCATCATCCTTCACTAGGTCCAGCCGCCACGGGAAGTAGGGGGATTTTTCTTTTTGTTGGCACACACAAACATTAAGCTATGGAGGGTTACGGTTGAGGAAGAGAGCGTGATTTCATTTGGAGTGAAGAAATGCATTTATTTTCTTTCAAAAGGAACGCTGAAGCTGCTGCAGGGGGAATGAATTTTCATCATTATTTTATTTGCTTTTACAAAAGGAGTTTGTCGTGGATTTCAATGATAGAAGAGAGAAGTTATTTTGGTTTAGGGATATGCTGCAAGCGGCTATTTCTATTTAGCTTTGAATGAAGAAGTAGGTGCATTCATCAGCTGGATAGGCCACGACCTTGGATGGAAAAACAGTGCAACACAAATTTTATTTTACAGCAGCTTACTAAATTATTTAAATTAACTCTTTAAGCGTTTTCTTCTTGTGGTGATTAATTGCTTTTGATGTTTAGCTTACAACACTGTGCATTTAATGTTTCAGTTTAAGTGTTGCATTTTAATAGTTTTAGTTGTATTTGGATATTTATCTCTTACATTGTTTAGTTTACTTTTCAAAGCACTGTGATGTCTATTATTTCGGTTTATTGTTTCCATTCATTATGCTATTTATTATATTCGACTTTTTTATTTTCTTGCATTTCTAATTTTCTCATTTGATTTAGAGACTGTTCGGTCTCAATGTAGAACCGTTCGATTTGTAGGATCGTTCCGTCTTCATGCTTTGTTCATTTCTGTTAATGTATTCAATTATGTTTGGCCGTATTTAATTTCAGTTTAATTTATTTTGATTGCATTCAACAAAATTTTCACAAAACCCCCTCACGACGTGTTTCACCTAAGACTCGAACCACATTTGGTCCATGAGAGACGACCTAGGAGTCACTTCCTAGCACTATACTACATTCTTTAATGCACATCAAATTTCACAGGCCGCAACAACCCGCATCACTTCACTTCGTCCACTTTCTCCACTTTGTCCTCTTCGTCCATTTCGTCCATTTCGTCCACTTCGTGCACTTAGTCATTTTCATCCACTTCGTCAACTTCATCAACTTCGTCCACTTCGTCAACTTCCTCCACTTCCACCACTTCCTCCCCTTCTTCTACTTCCTCCACTTCCTTCAATTCGTGCACTTCGTGCACTTTGTCCACTTCCTCCACTTCCTCCACTTCCTTCACTTCGTCCACTTCGTCCACTTCCTCCAGTTCCTCCACTTCCTCCTCCACTTCCTCGACTTCCTCCACTTCGTCCACTTCCTCCACTTCCTCTACTTCGTCCACTTCCTCCACTACGCCCACTTCGTCCACTTCGTCCACTTCTTCTTCCACTTCTTCCACTTCTTCCACTTCTTCCACTTCGTCCTCTTCGTCCACTTCCTCCACTTCCTCCACTTCCTCCACTTCCTCCACTTCGTCAACTTCCTCCACTTCCTACGTTTCGTCCACTTCTACTTCCTCCACTTCCTCCACTTCTTCTTCCACTTCGTCCACTACGTCCACTTAGTCCACGTCGTCCACTTCCTCCACTTCCTCCACTTCCTCGACTTCCTTCACTTCGTCCACTTTCTCCACTTCCTCCTCCACTTCCTTCACTCCGTCCACTTCCTCCACTTCCTCCACTTCCTCCACATCCTCCACTTCGTCCACTTCGTCCACTTCATCCACTTCGTCCACTTTCTCCACTTCGTCCATTTTGTCCACTTCGTCCACTTCGTCCACTTCCTCCACTTCCTCCACTTTGTCAACTTCGTCAACTTTGTCCACTTCCTCCACTTCGTCCACTTCCTCCTCCACTTCCTCGACTTCCTCCACTTCGTCCACTTCCTCCACCTCCTCCACTTCCTCCACTTCCTCCACTTCCTCGACTTCCTCCGCTTCGTCCACTACGTCCACTTCCTTCACTTCGTCCACTTCGTCCACTTTGTCCACTTCGTCCACTTCGTCCTCTTCGTCCACTTCGTCCACTTCTTCCACTTCTTCTTCCACTTCTTCTTCCAGTTCTTCCACTTCGTCCACTTCCTCCACTTCGTCAACTTCCTCCACTACGTCCACTACGTCAACTTCCTCCACTTGCTTCACTTCCTTCACTTCGTCCACTTCGACTTCCTCCACTTCCTCCACTTGTTCTTCCACTACATCCACTTACTTCACTACGTCCACTTCCTCCACTTCGTCCACTTTCTCCACTTCGTCCTCTTCATCCATTTCGTCTACTTCGTCCACGTCGTCATTTTCATCCACTTCGTCAACTTCATCAACTTCGTCCACTTCGTCAACTTCATCCACTTCGTCAACTTCGTCATTAACATCAACTTCGTCCACTTCCTCCACTTCGTCAACTTCCTCCAGTTCGTCAACTTCGTCGTCTTCGTTAACTTCGTCCCCTTCGTTCACTTCGTCAACTTTGTCCACTTCGTCAACTTTGTCCACTTCGTCTACTTCGTCCACTTCCATCACTTCCTCCACTTCCTCCACTTCCTCCACTTCGTCCATTACGTCCACTTCCTCCACTTCCTCCACTTCCTCCATTTCGTTCACTTCGTCCACTTTGCCAACTTCGTCCACTTCGTCAACTTTTTCCACTTCGTCCACTTCGTTAACTTCGTCCACTTCGTCAACTTTGTCCACTTCATCATTAACATCAACTTCATCCACTTCCTCCATTTCGTCCACTACGTCCACTTCCTCCACTTCCTCCACTTCTTCTTCCACTTCCTCTTCCACTTCTTCCACTTCTTCCACTTCGTCCTCTTCGTCCTCTTCGTTCACTTCCTCCACTTCCTCCACTTCGTTCACTTCGTCCACTTCGTCAACTTCGTCCACTTCGTCCACTTCGTCAACTTCGTCCATTTCGTTTATCTTCCTCCACTTCCTCCACTTCTTCTACTTCCTCCACTTCCTCCACTTCGTCCACTTCTTCTTCCCCTTCGTCCTGTACCTCCACTTCCTCCACTTCCTCCACTTCCTCCACTTCCTCCACTTTCTCCACTTCGTCCTCTTCGTCCATTTCGTCTACTTCGTCCACTTCGTCATTTTCATCCATTTCGTCAACTTCATCAACTTCCTCCACTTCGTCAACTTCCTCCACTTCCACCACTTCCTCCCCTTCTTCTACTTCCTCCACTTCCTCCACTTTCTCCACTTCCTCCACTTCGTTAACTTCGCCCACTTCCTCCACTTCCTCCACTTCCTCCACTTCCTCCACTGCGTCCACTTCGTCCACTTCATCCAGTTCGTCCACTTGCTCCACATCCTCCACTTCGTCCATTTTGTCAACTTCGTCAAGTTCGTCCACTTCGTCAAATTCGTCTCGTTCCTCCACTATGTCAACTTCGTCCACTTCCTCCACTTCTTCTTCTAGTTCGTCCATTCCTCCACTTCCTCCACGTCCTCCACTTCCTCCACTTCCTCCACTTCTTCTACTTCGTCCACTTTCCACTTTGTCCACTTCTTCTACTTCCTCCATTCTCCACTTCGTGTACTTCTTCTTCCACTTCGTCCACTTCCACCACTTCGTCCAATTCGTCCACTACATCAACTTCGTCAACTTCGTCCACTTCGTCCACTTCGTCAACTTCATCAACTTCGTCGACTTTGTCAACTTCCACCACTTCCACCACTTCTTCTACTTCCTCCACTTCCTCAACTTCCTCCACTTCTTCCACCTCCTCCACTTCCTCCACTTACTCCATTTCCTCCAGTTCGTCCACTTCGTCCACTACATCAACTTCGTCCACTTCCTCCACTTCCTCCACTTCGTCAACTTCATCCACTTCGTGAACTTCGTCATCTTCGTCAACTTCGTCCCCTTCGTTCACTTCGACAACTTTGTCCACTTCGTCAACTTCGTCCACTTCCATCACTTCCTCCACTTCTTCCCCTTCGTCAGGTTCATCAACTTAGTGAACTTCGTCAATGACGGACAAATTTATGATCACCAAAATATGATGTCACAAACTTGTTGAACAATCGACAAGTATGACCGAATCGTTTCAAGTAATAAACTCGGTAAGACCAAGTATCGTTCTCCCAAAGGACTCACGGCCTAGTTTAGTTGTGTGGTTCGTTGATTAGCTAAGACTTAAGAACGAAATATTTGAAGTTTAATATGCAAAACAGAAAATAAACATGTATGCATGAGGTTTTGATCAATGGCAAAAGCAAAAGACAAGCACTTTCAATGAAATATATATATATATATATATGAATATGTTGTTGGGGGTCAATTTCATCTTATCCACTCTCATATATTTTAGGAATTCAACATTCAAATCATCATTGTTAATGCCACTCTCTAAATTACCTTGTCAAGAAGGCCTATCCTTAATTACGAGTTCATACGATTCCTAGCATTTCTAATAATTAGTTCTCTTAGCACAGGAGCTTAACGACAACCAATATAATATTGGGAGTAATTCCCCGGATCTAGACTTCCCCGTACGTTCCCGTATCGACAAAATCAATAATCATGCATTGAATGAGTTAAACAAAGCAAGCATTAGGCAAAGAGGAAAAACCCTAACTAATGATGAAGGAAAGCATAAAGTTTAGATTAAGATGCAAGCACAAATTCCATATATGAGAGCTTCAAAAGATTACATTGATTCCCCAACAAACATACAAGGTTTAGTTCACCATATTCATGGTGAACCTAGATGAACAATAATGAAAGAATGAAAGATAAAACCCTAGAAAGGTGAAGAGGTAGCCTGAGCATCCAAGATCCTCCTTCAAAGGGGTGGAAGAGAGAGTGTTTACTTTGTTTCTGCCAAAGATACCAACCCTAAGACATCTAGGTCTTTAAATAGGACATAAAAATAATAGAAAACGGGTCCAGGCCCAAACAGATCATAAAATCTCATAAAACTTGCCCAAAACACGTCTGGTTGACTTTTTTCGTATTCTGGTTGACTGGTTGACTTTTCTGGTTGACTGGTTGACTTTTTGGTTGATTGGTTGACTTTTCTGATTGACTGGTTGACTTTTCTGATTCCATCTCTCTCCTTCTTCACTTCTTTCACTAAATTCACCTTAAAACCTGCACAAAAACACTGAAATCAAGCATAAACCTGTCCAGCTCTCTTATTTCTGAAAATATGGATAAAAGCATGATTTCAAGCTAGTTTCTAAGTGTAAAGGTTGCTTTTTGTGTCAATTTTAAGCATGAAAATAACAATTTTTCAACTGTTATCACAACCCCAAACTTAGAACTTTGCTTGTCCTCAAGCAAACAAGATGTAACTCAATCTTCAACCAATTCATATGATGGTTCGCTCATTCAAAAATCCTCTTTTTCAAGATAAGTAACAACTTCACTCAAACTTATGACCAAGAGTTCAATCAAGATGTGCACATGCTTTAGTGTTCACAAAGTCATTTAAATTCCAACAAATGCTATTTTTCATGAATGATCAATCAATTAAGCATGGATGTTCATGTGCTTATGGAATATTTTCTCACTAGGTAAAGTGTTTCACTCAAGACATAAGTGTATAAGAGGTAAAGTGTTTCACTCATTCACTCCACTATCACAATGTTACATGAATCAACTTTGCCTTTCATTTTACCACAATCAAAAACATTCACAAGCATGCATCATCACAAGGACTTTTCAATGGCTTATAATGTGGCTTGGCTAACAAGAAAATTGGTTTTTCTGGATCACAAAATCCTTGACTTAAGAGAATCATAACAACACAATTTTTCTTATTCTTCCCAACTTGCCTTTGCATTTGCATTGAGCTTTGCTTCTTTTTCTTTTCTTTTCTTTTTCTTTTTTTTCTTTGCATATTCTTACTTTTTAGCTCTTAGCTCAATGCTTTTCCTTTTTCATGTTTTCCCAACAACCCCAAACTTGAACATTTAACAATACCACACAAGATCTTCTACTTAACTCAAGGTAAAGATTTTCAATCAAGGGTTTCAGTGTATGTTCAAGGCTAAGGGTGCAAAGGATAGAACACAAAGTGTTCTCTTTTAGTGGGCTAACTTTATGAATTTGGCCAATAAAAAGGGTTCCAACAAACGGCCTTGATCACATGATGCAAAACAAGCAATTGATTCAATCATAGAAAACTTGGGCAAAGTCATTCATGCTTTCAAAGTAATTGCATTCAATCATACCAAAAACTCTGGAGCTCAAAACCTCACATATAAGGTCATTCACATTTGACATACACATCCTGCTTAATTTCACAATCACAATCATGATATCCTGCATTTGTTCACAAAGCTTGTGAATCACCTGTATAAGCATTTTATGTGCACATCTATCTCAACATCAATCAATCACTAATCATCATCAAGCATTACTTATCACACAATCACAGTTAATAGCAAACCATCATAACAAACCAGGTTTCCAATAGAGTACATCAAACCCTAATCTAAAACAAAAAATAAATAAGTTTAGAAAACTTAAACCCCAAAAGCATAAGCATATGATAACATTCATCCGTAAATGCTATCTCAGCTCCTCATCAATCTGTGTTGTCCTCTGTATCTTCCTCTTCTTGGATCTTATAGTCTTGATTCTTTTTGCCCGATGAGGAGGCCATCCCTGCATCAAACATAATTCACAAAACCAAAAGATACATTGTTAAGTATTAGTAAACCACAATGAAGAAATCAGCCCCTTCAATGATGCTCTCTCCCAACCCCAAACTTAGATGGAAAACTAGTAAGCAAGTGAGTGGAAGGGAGATTTTCTAAAGAGGGATGAGGGAAAAGTTGTAGAGAACCTTTGAAAAGGTATGTAGGAGTGTGTGCAGAGAAGAGCCTGAAAATAAACGCATTTGTGCATCTTAGGGTATAAAAATACCCTAATGGGCTCGGATCCCGCTAAGGGGAAACTAAAGCCCATCTGTGAGAGTACCGCTCAGCGGCACTTTCGTGAAGTGCTCTTCTCCTTCTTTTCTTAACCTACGTGCCTCCTAGACATGCCCCTCACTGGTTCCCTGCAATTCAATGTTTAAAATACTTATGCAAACCCTAACTAAAATAAAACAAACAAAAACAATCAATCAATTGGGTTGCCTCCCAGGTAGCGCTTGTTTAACGTCACGAGCCTGACCCAAAATCCACCAACACCCATCAGTAGGGGTTTAAAACTTACCAACACCCATCAGTAGGTGCAAAATTTTCTCATCAACACCCATCAGTAGGTGTTACACACTTAGTATACTTCAGTAGATACTTAACCACCTAGCATCCATCAGTAGATGCTATGTTCAGCAAAATATTCACAAAATCATGTTCAACAGATTAAAAATTACAAACCAAAATAAAATTAAAAGTTTTTTAAATCACTGGGTTGCCTCCCAGCAAGCGCTCTTTTAACGTCATTAGCTTGACCCAGTAAAGCCCAAGTTCCTTCTTTATAGTTGATGTTGTCATTCCACCAACTCCTCAGCTATTTCCTGTGAACTGTTTTGGTCCTTCTAGAATGTGGAGACTCTATCTCTATCATCTCCTTCTCTTTAAAGCCCTTCACAACCCACAACTTGTTTTTGATTCTCACAAGTGTACCAAGTTGGAGTCTTCTTTTCTCCCAGTCATCAGGAATTTCTCTTTCTCTTCCAATCTTTTCTTCCTTGTGCACCTGAAACAACAAACAATGGTTACCTGCAACCTTGGGATTTTCATCTTTCTGGCTAGTTATGTGTGCATCTTGAAATGCAGCTTTATAACTAGCTTCATCCTCCTGTGCTTGCGTCTCATCTTTGAAGACGTCTACAACCACTCTCTCCTCTCTGTCCTGGAGCACTACTATACCTTTATTTACATAAATGATAGCTCTGGCCATTTTCATAAACGGTCTTCCAAGTATGATAGGTATCTTCTCTGTCTCCATCTTCATCACCACAAAGTCTGCCAAGAACTGAAGTTTGCCAACACAAACTATAATGTCCTCTGCAATCCCACATGGCTCCTTTGAAGATCCATCGGCCATTACTAGATTAACCTTTACAGGTTTCACATTAACATTGCCGATTTGCTCCAGTAAAGAGTAAGGTATCAAGTTAACACTTGAACCTAAATCAAGGAGAGCTTTCTTCACCCTTTTCTTCCCTATGGTGCAAGGGATAGAAAAACTGCTTGGGTCTGTTGCTTTAGGAGGGAATGACTCTTTTTTAACAGTTATACACTCCTTTGCTTCATCATCTTTACGTCTTTTCTTTGTAGAGATTTCTTCATTAGATTTAGTGTAAACCGTAATCTGTTGCAAAATCTGTTCCCAAGGTGCATCATTATCCACCATGTTGAATAACTCTGTGAAGTCCAGTTGTTTCCCTTGATGGATTGGAAAAGGAAAAGTGCTATTCCTCTCTATTTCTCTTCTCTCTTCTGTATCTAACTCAACTTTCTCATCATCAACACTCTCTACCACCTTGCACTCTTCTCTGGGGTTAACCTCAGTATTAGCCCCAAAATTTCTACTTGGCCTTTCTTCCACCTGTTTGGTGATCTGCCCCATCTGAGTCTCCAAATTTTTCATAGCAGCTTCAGTGCTCTTCTGTGTAGACTCAGTCTTCTGTATGAAATTGTTGAGAGTTTCCTCCATCCTCATGGACCTTTCATTAAGCATAGATAACTGTTGCCATAAGGTGGGTTGCTGCTGTTGCTTATTATATTGACCAGCTTGCCCAGTTTGCCCTTGACCAATACTTGGGTGAGGTTTCCACCCCTGATTGTAGCTTCCTTGACGGTACTGATTGGTCATGTAGTTTACATCCTCTACGGGTTCAACTGGAAAGGCACATTGACCATTGATATGGTCGCCTCCACACAATTCGCACAACTGGGTTTGTACCTGTGCAGCAGTTTTCAACTCTTTGGGTAATTGTGCAAGAGTTTTAGTCAGAGTCTCCAGCTGTTGAGTTAGAATTTTGTTTTGAGCTAGCAGGCCATCATGTGTCTGTAATTGGAGGACTCCTTTTTGCATAGGAGCTCCTCTCTCACTATGTAGCTCATTATCACTAGTAGCCATGTTCTCTATAATCTCTGTTGCTTCCTCTGGAGTTTTCCATTTAATATTGCCTCCTGCTGAGGCGTCCAGCATCATCTTGGTTTGTGAACCAAGCCCTCCAAGGAAAGTTAAGACTACTTCCTGATCTTCAAAGCCATGCGTGGGTGTTTTTCTTAGCAAGCTTTTGTATCTGTCCCATGCATGCCCTAGTGATTCTTCCATACCCTGCTTAAATGAAGAAATCTCTTGCTTGCCTTTTGTCACCTTAGATTGTGGGAAGTACTTGTTTAAAAATTTTGTGACCACTGCTTCCCACTCTGTGAAACTTTCTTCTGGGAAAGAATTCAACCAAAGCTTAACATTACCTCCCAATGAGAAAGGAAACAAGCTAAGTTTGATAGCTTCGTCTGGCACCCCATTAATTTTGACTGTGGTGCAAATCTCATTGAAGGTAGTGAGGTGCTCATATGGACTTTCATGAGATAACCCATTAAATTGGTTGCTTTTCACCAGTTGAATCAGTGCTGGTTTGACCTCCATATTAGCTGCATTGACTCTAGGTCTAGCTATACTGTTAAAGTGCTGAGGTCTAGCTATATTGGTGTAGTCAGCAAGAGTTCTTCTAACATTGTTGTTCTCCATATTTTATGTGCTATGAATAGAACCTTGTGGTGATGATTGTAAGAGAGTTTCTGGAGAAGGGAAAAGTTCTCTAGATGTTCGGATTCTTCTCCTCCGTCTACTCTCGTCTAGACCTTTAAGCAGAGCTTCTGTTGTTTTCTTGCTCCTTGTTCTAATTGCTTCCTGCATGCACAAGAAAACAAAACCCTAGAAAAGATTTGTTAGCACAAAAAGATATAGGAGAAGATATAGATTCAGAAGATAAAAGATTCAGAGGATAATATAAAATAAAATAAAATAAAATAAAATCTAATCTAATCTAATCAAATCAAATAAAATAAAATCTAATCTAATCTAATCAAATAAAATAAAATAAAATCAAATTAAATAAGATAAAATAAAATAAAATAAAATAAAATAAAATAAAATCAAATCAAATAAGATAAAATAAAATAAAATAAAATCAAATAAAATAAAACCAAATCAAATAAAAACCGAAAAAATAAAAACAGAAATTCAAAATTAAAGTAAAAGATAATCAATAATCACACAAATTAACCAGTTAAACCACGAGTCCCCGGCAACTGTGCCAAAAACTTGATGGACAAATTTATGATCACCAAAATATGATGTCACAAACTTGTTGAACAATCGGCAAGTATGACCGAATCGTTTCAAGTAATAAACTCGGTAAGACCAAGTATCGTTCTCCCAAAGGACTCACGACCTAGTTTAGTTGTGTGGTTCGTTGATTAGCTAAGACTTAAGAACGAAATATTTGAAGTTTAATATGCAAAACAGAAAATAAACATGTATGCATGAGGTTTTGATCAATGGCAAAAGCAAAAGACAAGCACTTTCAATGAAATATATATATATATGAATAGGTTGTTGGGGGTCAATTTCATCTTATCCACTCTCATATATTTTAGGAATTCAGCATTCAAATCATCATTGTTAATGCCACTCTCTAAATTACCTTGTCAAGAAGGCCTATCCTTAATTTCGAGTTCATACGATTCCTAGCATTCCTAATAATTAGTTCTCTTAGCACAGGAGCTTAACGACAACCAATATAATATTGGGAGTAATTGCCCGGATCTAGACTTCCCTGTACGTTCCCGTATCGACAAAATCAATAATCATGCATTGAATGAGTTAAACAAAGCAAGCATTAGGCAAAGAGGAAAAACCCTAACTAATGATGAAGGAAACCATAAATCTTAGATTAAGATGCAAGCACAAATTCCATATATGAGAGCTTCAAAAGATTACATTGATTCCCCAACAAACATACAAGGTTTAGTTCACCATATTCATGGTGAACCTAGATGAACAATAATGAAAGAATGAAAGATAAAACCCTAGAAAGGTGAAGAGGTAGCCTAAGCATCCAAGATCCTCCTTCAAAGGGGTGGAAGAAAGAGTGTTTACTTAGTTCACCATATTCATGATGAACCTACAGATCATAAAATCGCATAAAACTGGACCAAAACTCGTCTGATTGACTTCTTTCGTATTCTGGTTGACTGGTTGACTTTTTGGTTGACTGGTTGACTTTTCTGGTTGACTGGTTGACTTTTCTGGTTTTTGGTTGACTTTTCTGATTCCATCTCTCTCCTTCTTCACTTCTTTCACTAAATTCACCTTAAAACCTGCACAAAAACACTAAAATCAAGCATAAACCTGTCCAGCTCTCTTATTTATGAAAATATGGATAAAAGCATGATTTCAAGCTAGTTTCTAAGTGTAAAGGTTGCTTTTTGTGTCAATTTTAAGCATGAAAATAACAGTTTTTCAACTGTTATCAGTCAACTTCGTCCACTTCTTCTTACACTTCTTCTTCCGCCTCTTCCACTTCCTCCTCTTCCTCCACTTCCTCCACTTCCTCTATTTCCTCCACTTCCTCTAGTTCCTCCACTTCGTCCACTTCCTCCACTTCGTCCACTTCGTATACTTTGTCCATTTGGTCAACTTCGTCAGCTTGGTCAACTTCGTCCACTTCGTGAACTTCCTCCACTTCCTCTACTTCCTCCAATTCCATAACTTCGTCAACTTCCTCTTCCGCTTCATCGACTACGTCCACTTCCTCCACTTCGTCCACTTCCTCCATTTCGTCCACTTCGTCCACTTCGTCAACTTCATCAACTTCATCAACTTCATCCACATCGTCAACTTCCTCCACTTCAACCAGTTCGTGCACTTCTTCTACTTCCTCCACTTCCTCCACTTCCTCCACTTCCTTCACCTCCTCCATTTCCTCCACTTCTTCCCCTTCCTCCACTTCCTCCACTTGGTCCACTTCGTCCAAGATATGATCATAAATGGGTCAAGTAGTGAAGAGTTTCAAAGTGACAAAAACACAAAAAGAGTAGAATAGGTTTCCTTTGGGCGTGTATTTGCCTTTTGATTTCTTTCTCTTAGTTCTTGTGAATAATTGCTTATAAACTCTTCTTTATCTTTAAGAGTAAGCAATGTGGGACTTTCCATAGCTTGGTCTTAAAAAGAATAGAAGAGAAAGTGAGCATTTTTAGGTGTGTAGGAGTTAGGAAGCATAGCTAGTGTTAGTTTTTGAACTCTAGGAGAGCTAGGAAGCTTATAAACCCTTTTGGAATGAGAGAATTAAGCAATGTGGGGCTCCCATGCACCTAGGGACGTTGCAGCTGCTGCTGGACAGAACTTGGAGCCTTCCAAGTCCCACATCTCTTGAAACTCATCACCAAAGTCATTCCAAAAGCTATATAAGCAACCTAGGGGTTCTTCTTTGTAGACACCTTTGCATTGAATGAAATTTGAGTTGAATTGCAATCTTGCATTCTTCTTTGAGATAGAATTTTGTCTCTAAAGTCCCAAATTTGGGCAGGCCTTATCTTGCTCAAGCAAGTGGCGGTCCTATTCATGATGCTTATCTTGGAAGCTTGTTCAAGTGGCGCATATTCATTTCCTAAGTTTCCTTTTCTCTAATCTCTTCCATTTTTAATTTCTCTTCCATTTCTTAAATGTCATTTAGTATATTCTCTCTAGGTATGCACTTCCCCATCAGTCCACTTCGTCCACTTCGTCTATTCCTCCACTTCGTCTAATTCGTCCACTTCCGTCAAGTTCATCAACTTCGTGAACTTCGTCCACTTCTTCTTAAACTTCTTGTTCCGTTTCTTCCACTTCTTCCACTTCCTCCACTTCGTCCACTTCTTCTTCCACTACGTGCATTTCGTACACTTCCTCCACTTCCTCCACTTCCTCCACTTTTTCAACTTTGTCCACGTCCATTTCGTCTATTTCGTCCACTTCGTCCACTTCCTCCACTTCGTCCACTTCATCCAATTCGTGATTTTCGTCCACTTCGTCAACTTCGTCCACTTGGTCAACATCCTCCACTTCCTCCAGTTCCTCCACTTCCACCACTTCCTCCACTTCTTCTACTTTCTCCACTTCCTCCACTCATACAAGTTCCTCCAGTTCCTCCACTTCGCCAACTTCTTCCACTTCCTCCACTTCCTGCACGTCCTCCACTTCGTCCACTTCTTTCATTTCGTCAATTTCGTCTACTTCGTGCACTTGATCCACTTCCTCCACTTCCTCCGCTTCCTCAACTTCCTCAACTTCCTCCGCTTCCTTTACTTCCTCCACTTCCTCCACTTCGGCCACTTCGTCCACTTCGTCCACTGTATCAACTTCGTCCACTTCGTCCACTTCGTCAGTTCGTCAACTTCTTCCACTTCGTCCGCTTCGTGCACTTCGTCCACTTCCTCCACTTCGTTTACTTCGTCCACTTCCTCTACTTGGTCCACATCATTGGCTTCGTCAACTTCTTCCACTTCGTCCACTTCGTCAACTTCGTCCACTTATTCTTCCACTTCTTCTTCCACTTCTTCCACTTCGTTTTCCTCGTCCTCTTCGTCCACTTCCTCCACTTCCTCCACTTCGTCCACTTCCTGTAGTTCCTCCACTTCCTCCACTACGTCCACTTCCTCCACATCGTCTACTTCGTCCACTTCGTCAACTTCGTCCACTTCGTCAGCTTCGTCAACTTCGTGATTTTCATCCACCTCCTCCACTTCCTCCACTTCCTCCACTTCCTACACTTCCTCCACTTCCTCCACGACGTCCATTTCCTCCATATCGTCCAGTTCGTCCACTTCTTCTTCCACTTCTACCACTTCTTCCACTTCGTCCTCTTCGTCAACTTCGTCCACTTTGTCCACTTCCTCCACTTCCTCCACTTCGTCAACTTTGTCCAGTTCTTCTTCCACTTCGTCCTCTTCGTCCCCTTCGTCCACTTCGTCCACTTCGTCCACTTCCCCAATTCCTCCACTTCGTCCACTTCCTCCACTTCCTCCACTTCCTCCACTTCGTCCACTTCTTCTTCCGCTTCTTCTTGCGCTTCTTCCATTTCGTTGAATTCGTTAACTTCGTCCACTTCGTATACTTCGTCAACTTCATCAGCTTCGTCAACTTCGTCCACTTCGTCCACTTCGTGAACTTCCTCCACTTCCTCCAATTCCTCCAATTCGTCAACTTCCTCTTCCGCTTCGTCGACTACGTCCACTTCGTCCACTTCCTCCACTTTCTCCACTTCGTCCTCTTCGTCTATTTCTTCCATTTCGTCCACTTCGTCCACTTGGTCAACTTCATCAACTTCGTCACCGTCGTCAACTTCCTCCACTTCCACTAGTTCCTGCACTTCTTCTACTTCCTCAACTTCCTCCACTTCCTCCACTTCTTCCACTTCCTCCACTTGGTCCACTTCGTCTACTTCGTCCACTTCGTCCACTTTGTCAACTTCGTCAACTTCGTCAACTTCATCAACTTCGTCCACTTCGTCAACTTCGTCCACTTCTTCTTAAACTTCTTCTTCCGCTTCTTCCACTTCTTCCACTTCCTCCACTTCGTCCACTTCTTCTTCCACTACGTGCATTTCGTACACTTCCTCCACTTCCTCCACTTTCTCAACTTCATCCACTTCCTCCACTTCCTCCACTTCGTCAACTTCGTCCTCTTTGTCCATTTCGTCCATTTCGTCCACTTCCTCCACTTCCTCCACTCCGTCCTCTTCGTCCACTTCGTCCAATTCGTGATTTTCGTCCACTTCGTCAACTTCGTCTACTTGGTCAACATCCTCCACTTCCTCAAGTTCCTCCACTTCCACCACTTCCTCCACTTCTTCTACTTCCTCCACTTCCTCCACTCATACAAGTTCCTCCAGTTCCTCCACTTCCCCAACTACTTCTTCCACTTCCTCCACTTCCTCCACGTCCTCCACTTCGTCCACTTCTTCTTCCACTTCTTTCACTTCGTCAATTTCGTCTACTTCGTGCACTTCCTCCACTTCGGCCACTTCGTCCACTGCATCAACTTCGTCCACTTCGTCAGTTCGTCAACTTCTTCCACTTCTTTTTCCGTTTCTTCCACTTCGTCCACTTCCTCCACTTCGTTTACTTCGTCCACTTCCTCTACTTGGTCCACATCATCCACTTCGTCAACTTCTTCCACTTCGTCCACTTCGTCAACTTCGTCCACTTATTCTTCCACTTCTTCTTCCACTTCTTCCACTTCTTCCACTTCGTTCTCTTCGTCCTCTTCGTCCACTTCCTCCACTTTGTCCACTTCCTACAGTTCCTCCACTTCCTCCACTACGTCCACTTCCTCCACATCGGCTACTTCGTCCACTTCGTCAACTTCGTCCACTTTGTCAGCTTCGTCAACTTCGTCCACTTCGTGACTTTCGTCCACTTCCTCCACTTCGTCCACTTCGTCCACTTCCTCCACTTCCTGCACTTCCTGCACTTCCTCCACTTCCTCCACTACATCCACCTCCTCCACATCGTCCAGTTCGTCCACTTCTTCTTCCACTTCTACCACTTCTTCCACTTTGTCCTCTTCGTCATCTTCGTCCACTTCCTCCACTTCCTCCACTTCCTCCACTTCGTCAACTTTGTCCAGTTCTTCTTCCACTTCTTCCACTTCGTCCTCTTCGTCCCCTTCGTCCACTTCCTCCACTTCGTCCACTTCCCCAGTTCCTCCACTTCGTCCACTTCCTCCACTTCCTACACTTCGTCCACTTCTTCTTCCGCTTCTTTTTGCTCTTCTTCCATTTCGTTGAATTCGTTGACTTCGTCCACTTCGTATACTTCGTCAACTTCATCAGCTTCGTCAACTTCGTCCACTTTGTGAACTTCCCCCACTTCCTCCACTTCCTCCAATTCCTCCACTTCGTCAACTTCCTCTTCCGCTTCGTCGACTACGTCCACTTCCTCCACTTCGTCCACTTCCTCCACTTTCTCCACTTCGTCCTCTTCGTCTATTTCTTCCATTTCGTCCACTACATCCACTTGGTCAACTTCATCAACTTCGTCACCGTCGTCAACTTCCTCCACTTCCACTAGTTCTAGCACTTCTTTTACTTCCTCCACTTCCTCAACTTCCTCCACTTCCTCCACTTCTTCCACTTCCTCCACTTGGTCCACTTCGTCTACTTCGTCCACTTTGTCAACTTCGTCAACTTCGTCAACTTCATCAACTTCGTCAACTTCGTCCACTTCGTCAACTTCGTCCACTTCTTCAACTTCGTCCACTTCTTCTTAAACTTCTTCTTCCGCTTCTTCCACTTCTTCCACTTCCTCCACTTCGTCCACTTCTTCTTCCACTACGTGCATTTCGTACACTTCCTGCACTTCCTCCACTTTATCAACTTCATCCACTTCCTCCACTTCCTCCACTTCGTCAACTTCGTCCACTTCGTCCATTTCGTCCATTTCGTCCACTTCCTTCACTTCCTCCACTTCGTCCTCTTCGTCCACTTCGTCCAATTCGTCATTTTCGTCCACTTCGTCAACTTCGTCCACTTGGTCAACATCCCCCACTTCCTCCAGTTCCTCCACTTCCACCACTTCCTCCACTTCCTCCACTCATACAAGTTCCCACCACTTCGTCCACTTCGTCAACTTCGTCCACTTCTTCTTACACTTCTTCTTCCACTTCTTCCACTTCTTCCACTTCGTCCTCTTCGTCCCCTTCGTCCACTTCCTCCACTTCGTCCACTTCCTCCAGTTCCTCCACTTCGTCCACTACGTCCACTTCCTCCACTTCCTTCACTTCCTCCACTTCGTCCACTTTGTCCACTTCCTCCACTTCCTCCACTTCGTCAACTTCGTGAACTTCGCCAACTTCTTCATATACTTCTTCTTCCGCTTCTTTCGCTTCTTCCACTTCGTCCACTTCCTCCACTTCCTTCACTTCCTCCACTTCGTCCACTTCGTCAACTTCGTCCACTTCTTCTTCCACTTCTTCCACTCCGTCCACTTCGTCCACTCCGTTCACTCTGTCCACTTCGTCCACTTCGTCCACTTCATCAACTTCGTCCACTTCTTCTTCCACTTCTTCCACTTCTTCCTCTTCATCCTCTTCGTCCACTCCATCCACTTCCTCCATTTCCTCCACTTCCTTCACTTCCTCCAATTCATCCACTTCCTCCACTTCGTTGACTTCGTCCACTTCGTTCACTTGAACAGCTTCGTCAACTTCGTCCACGTCGTTATTTTCGTCCACTTCCTCCACTTCGTCAACTCCGTCCACTTCGTCCTCTCCGTCCACTTCATCAACGTCGTCCACTTCTTCTTCCACTTCTTCTTCCACTTCTTCTTCCACTTCTTCCACTTCTTCCACTTCTTCCTCTTCGTCCACTTCCTCGACTTCCTCCATTTCCTCCACTTCCTCCACTTCCTTCACTTCGTTGACTTCGTCCACTTCGTCCACTTCAACAGCTTCGTCAACTTTGTCCACTTCGTGATTTTCGTCCACTTCCTCCATTTCCTTAACTTCGTCCACTTTGTCCACATCCTCTACTTCCTACACTTCCTCGACTTCATCCACTACGTCCACTTCCTCCACATCGTCCACTTCTTCCACTTCTTCTTCCACTTCTTCTTCCACTTCTTCCACTTCGTCCATTTCGTCCTCTTCGTCCACTTCCTCCACTTCCTCCACTTCGTCAACTTCGTCCACTTCTTCTTCCACTTCTTCTTCCACTTCTTCCACTTCGTCCTCTTCGTCCTCTTCGTCCTCTTCGTCCACTTGCTCCACTTCGTCCACTTCCTCCACTTCCTCCACTTCCTCCACTTCGTCCACTTAGTCCACTTCTTCTTACACTACGTGCATTTCGTACACTTCCTCCACTTCCTCCACTTCCTCAACTTCCTCCACTTCCTCCACTCCGTAACCTTCCTCCACTTCGTCCTTTACGTCAACTTCCTCCACTTCGTCCACTTCATCCCCTTCGTCCATTTCGTCCATTCCGTTCATTTCGTCCACTTCGTCCTCTTCGTCCACTTCGTCCAATTCGTGATTTTCGTCCATTTCGTCAAATTCGTCCACTTGGTCAACATCCTCCACTTCCTCCAGTTCCTTCACTTCCACCACCTCCTCCACTTCTTCTACTTCCTCCACTTCCTCCACTTCCTCCACTCATACAAGTTCCTCCACGTCCTCCACTTCGTCCACTTCTTCTTCCACTTCTTCCACTACGTCAATTTTGTCTACTTCGTCCACTTCGTCCACTTTCTCCACTTCCTCCACTTCCTCCACTTTGTGATACAAGAAGGCCTAGCACCATTGGACCTATCACAAGAGGGATGATCAACAAGCTACAAGATGAGTACTCTCCCAAAGGCCAAACCCTCTTTGCTATCTTTGGATGGAAGATTGGAGACCTAGAAGATGCTTTTAAGATGCCAAAACATGGAGAAGGGTAAAAGTGGACTTTGGCACATGGGGGGGTGTGCGCATAGTAGCCTAAGGGGTAGTATTAGCTTATTTTAATTCCACTTATGCGCCTATGTAATAAGCCACGTGAATAATATGGCTTCTAGAAAGCATCACACTTTGCACATGTGGGTGAGGTGGCACTTGATCCGTATTTTGTGGATCTCCTTACCTCACATGCATTGCATTGCATTGACTTGAGATTTAGCTATATAATCTCCTGGGATAAGCATGTATTTCACTTTTGGAAATTTATAGAAGATGAATTTTGCACTTTGCAATTTCCTCTCATCCGAAAGTCCTCTCTATTTGCTTGCTCTTCCATTGCTATCTTCTTCCATTGTGGAAGCCGCCTGAGATAGCCTACCATTCCCTCAAGCCAACTTCCACTTCACCTCACCCTAATCACTTCAATCCGCTGCCAACATCTCATACAATCCAGCCAAAACCAATAGCCTTCTCTGCTACAATTTCTCCAGCACTGAACAATGCTTTCCGTTACTGTTCCATTGATTCTTTGGGTGCAGCAGAGCTGGTTACTTCCTTCAATCTCACGGATCTGCTTCTATGCATCCTCCTTGATGCATCAAGTGGTATCATGAGCCTAGGTTCAAGTTAGAACTGTGAGATAAGTCCAGATTTCTTCCATTTCTTTGCTGTCAAAATTTCCTGGTTGTTCTTGATGTTTTCTGAAAATTCTGCACTGTTTTTCATCAATCATTGCTGTGTTTAGGATCTACTCTTAATTTCATTGGCTACTAGTTGTCTTTGCTTGAGTTTTCCTTCATTTTATTCGGCTGTTATTGATTGTTTGAGTCTATTTTACCATTTAAACATCATTTCTGGTTTTGTCTTAAGTCTTGTTAGTTACTTTGCTATTTTTGTTATCAAATCTGGTTTTTCAACCAAGTTTTACCAAAAATCTGAGTTGTTTGAATGTGGCTACACCAATTAAGAGCAATGAATACTTCAGAAATGAGCTCAGGTGTTTAGATCTACCATTCAAACTCAAATCTGTGCTGGTTGTTCAAATCTAACAGAATTTCAGTTTCTATTTTTTTTGTTGCTGCATTGCCACTGTTCTTATGGTCATTTACTGTTCTATTGAACAACAGTTGATTGATCCATTGTCTGAACCATTTGGAAGATGAAATGAGTTGATTCCAAATAGTTTGTCATGTGGCAAGAGTGTCCAAGCATTTGGCCGAGATGCATGTGTTTTCCTTGAGTAAATTCTGCCTAATTGTGTGTGGTTAGTATTAGATCATTGCTAACCATCCTCAACACTGAATTTCTGCATTTGTGCAACTTTCAAATACCATTTCTAACTCCTCTTTGCTGTTTTCAAATCAGAATTGCTTTTGAATCAAAATTTGACCATGCTAGTTGTTAAATTTAGCTGAAATCTGGTACTGTAGTAGTGACTTTCTGTTTTATATAGTTTTGATGCATCCAATTAGTTCCAACAAGTCATAAATCATCATCAAAACATGTTTGAATCATTGGAAAATAACTAGGCGCAGTACTATTCATTTGGTATATTTTCCTGCATTGAAAATTGACTCTGTCGAGAAACTGTGCTGGTTTTTGTCAATTTCTGCACTGCATTACTTTGCTTGATTCATCACGTTTAGATGCAGTAAAAGCCATGGTCCATTTAAAATATCAAGATAACAATTCAAAAGAGATATTACATACGTTAAAAGGCACTTAGGACCATTGCATCATCAGTTTCGAAAGTTTGAAGTGTATAGTATTGTTGCTGTTAAAATTTGGTGCAGAAATCTGGTGCAACTCATTCAGGCATTTCATCAAACAATTTTGTCAATTTTCAATGCATAGCCAATTCGTGTGTGATTCTGACCTAAAGTCTTTTCTTGTGTTTTAAATCTGATCTAGAACCATTCTTAGGATCTATTTGAGGTGCCACCGTGTTTGAAACCCCTTTCATTGCTTGATTTTTGATTTTTTTCTACATTCTGCACACCAACTGTTTGAAAAATTTCCTGGTGTTGCTGTCTTTTGGTTGTGAAAAATTACAGCACTTGAGGTGATATTTTCAGTGATTAATTGGCTTGTTGGGTAGGTGGTTTATACCTCAGAAGGTGTATCACAATTGGAAGCATCAAAGAAGTTTCAATGAAGAGGAGCAAAGACAAGAAGATGGTACTTTGGATGGGAAACCCGTGACAATTCTGCACTTCCAAAGTGTGCTGCAGCAAGTGCCGAGACAGCAACCAGCAGAATTGTTGCTGCAGAGTTGCGTCCTTGAGTGATCACTTGCAGCTGAGAGGATTGGTGTGAATTAAGCATAATTCACTCTTTGTTTTGAGAAGCCAAAGCTGCACACATCTTTCCCTTAGCCAATTTGCATTTTTTTCCTTACAATTTACCAAATTTCTTTTGTAATTTCCTTTGGTTTCTTTGGTTGTAAGTTCCAAATCCAAGCAAGTGAGGTGCTAGAGTTCACAAGTGCTCTTCCCTCATTTGTAACTAGACTCAAAGAAGTCTCACAACCTAAAATTGAGTAGTCGGTGAGTGTGTCTTAGATCCAAAGTCTAAGCCTCACCTAGGAGACCTCACCTTAATTGCTTTTCCAATTCTCGCCTAGATAGCATATATCTTGTGCGAATAGGAAGCTCTCTTAGGGGTCCGAATTTAGAGTTTAGGTTGTGTCCTTTCTTTGCTTTGTGTTTTTCTTTGTTGTCTTTAAGACTTAAGTGGATTTAAGAGTGATTTTGATCTAAGGACTATAGTAAGTAGCCAGAAGCATATTTGGCAAGGATAAGGCTTGGTACTTAAGCATTCCTAGTGAATCACCTCCCTTACCTGGAATATTGCTTTCAAGCGAAATTCTCTAGTCTTTACTTCAAGAATAACATTTAAGTCCACCATAATGTCTAGAAGGCATTCTCCTAGGATTAGTGATAGTGAAAAAGAACATTTTTCTCTTCAAACTTTAGTTAATGAATTCAAGGAAATAAGAAGAGAAATGCATGAAGAGAAAGCCAATAGAGAGCTTCAAAATGCTGTTATTCAAGATGAGTTGAGATTGATAAGGAAAAGTAAGTCTAGGGGAAGTCAGAGTGAAAACTCTCAAGAGGGAGGGATGTCTTTGAGTCTGGGTGATTATTACCCTCATCAGCCTTCTACTTCTAGGAGGCATAGGAGAAATTCTCATGCACCCCCACCCCCTAAAGAAGTCAATGTTGTGTTGCCTCACTTCCATGGGAAGGACAATGTAGAGGCTTATCTTGATTGGGAGATGAAGGTAGAACAATTGTTTGAATGCCACCAAGTGAGTGAAGAGAGGAAGGTCTCTCTAGCTACCCTAAGCTTTCAAGGGTATGCAATGTATTGGTGGACTGCCTTGGTCCAAGAGAGGCTTAGACATCAAGCCCCTCCCATCCACTATTGGAATGATCTCAAGTCTGCCCTTAGGAGGAGACACATTCCCTCCTACTACAATAGAGAACTCATGGATAAACTCCAAAGGTTACAACAAAGGTCTATGACAGTTGACGAATATAGACAAAAGATGGAGTTGTATATGATGAGGGCAGGCATAGTAGAAGGTCCAGAAATTACTTTAGCTAGATTTTTAAGTGGGCTCAATTTTGACATAAGAGATAGGGTTGAACTTCTACCTTATAGAGATTTGAATGATCTTGTTCAAATGTGTATAAAGATAGAACAACAAAACTTGAGAAAATCTTCTTCTAAAAGAATTCAAGTTCAACCTACTTTTGAAAAGAAAATTTTTAAAGAAAAAGAGCCATTTAAACCTCTAGCCAAAATAGAAGAGAGACCCAAGAAAGAGACACCCTCACACACCAGAACAAGTGAAATCAAATGCTTCAAATGTCTAGGAAGGGGTCATGTAGCTACTCAATGTCCTACAAAAAGAAACATCATTTTGAAAGGCAAGGACATTTATAGTAGTGAAAGTGACACCCCAACTAGTACAAGTGAGAGTGAGGAAGAAGAAAGGGAAGAGGAAATATATGCTGATGATGGGCAACTTCTCATGGTGAGAAGAATACTTAGCAACCAACCAAGTCTTGATCACCTATCACAAAGAGAGAACATCTTTCACACAAGATGTAAAATTCAAGAAAATCATTGTTCTCTCATTGTTGATAGTGGATCTTGTTGCAATTGTTGTAGTACAAGGTTGGTTGAGAAGTTGAAGCTTATCCGTGGGCCCATTGTGTTTCTTGGTGCAGAATTTTTAAAGAAGATAAATGTCCTTCCCCTTTACGTATGTGCCGTTGAATGCTCCCATGTGCACTCCCATAATTTACATCCACACCTCTCTTTCATTTTATTTTAAAATATATTTGATGTGGCATCTTTCTTTTGACCTCCAAATGTTCCAAAATTTATCCAACAATTTCCCTACAATTAATAATGCAAATAATTAGCTCAAATTAATTAAAATAAGAATTTCTGATCAAATTAAGCACAATTAGGAAAAATGGGAAAATACTGGACATTTAAGCACAATTCCCTAATTAAATTCGGTACAATAAGCTAAGTGAAATTGAGAAAATATTGACTCATCAAAATAGACCACACTTAGTCTTTTGCACTCTTGGGCAAAATCAAGACGCAGATCAAGGAATAGTTCAAAGGACTTTAAGGAAGGTGACACAGACTCAACATACAGAAAACAAAGACTCAACAAGGACAGAAACAAACAGAATTACATAGTCCTTAATAAATCTGGTCAAAGAAAAGAAGTGGACAATATCCAACACAAAATCAAAGAAAAAGCAGATACTCATGAAATCATCCAAGCAATTCAAGACATGGCAAAATGATCAATCAGCTCAAGAGGTGAATCAAAAGTAACAAAACCTCACAGATGCACTATCAGTGTTTCTCTCAAGTGTATAAGGTAAAGAATTTCAACTCAATGCACTCAAGAAAGCAAACAACAACAGACTTGGCAAGACTCTAATATCAACACTCAAAACATATGCATGTTCAAATCAAAAGGTCTTTTCATGGTTGTAATGGGGCCAAGGGCAAGGGAGGATATATCTGGATAAGAAGCTACAAACCATAAGGAACAGAGGAGCAATGGGGAACAAGTGTAAACACATTCAAACACACCCACAACCTATAATTCCATCCTCTTCTTGACTCCATTATTCACAATTATTCACATTTTTCACTGTTTTTCTACTTTTTTTTTTCATCCTGTCTCTTTTTTTTACTCTATTCAACACACAATTTCAAGAGACAAGATACACCACATATTTACCAAAACAAAACAAGAAGAGGAACCAACTAGCCAATTCATCAGAATCCCTAGGAAGACCACACTTGTTCCCAAAACACTTCCAAAGCTCCAAAATTCCCTAAGGTTAAGGTAATCATGGTTTTTCACTTAAGGCTAGTGTATGAGCTTCAAAATAAAGAAATGGGGAAAGTACAGGCTCAAAAGGGTTATCAAAGGATCACAATAAGGTAGGCTCATTTGGCTAGAGAGGCCCAAGAACAAAATTGCCTTTATCACTTCCAAACATGCATATCAATCAAGAGTTATCAACAAGAGTCAAGCCAAGGCATATGTGCAAGCAATCAAGAGACATATCACACACAAGAAAGAACATAAAGTGGCTCAAATTCTCACACAGGGCATTTGTGTCACAACCAATTCAACTCTCAAACATCATGATCATCTTCCAAGCAAAGAAAAGCAAGGAGTCCAACATCTCAGAGTATCAATGAAGTGAAGGAAAACTGACAACCTAACCACAATCCAGAATTTACGAAAAGCGTGCAAAACTGTACACAAGACACAACAAAAACTACCTAGAAAAGAAAAAATTTAACCAAGAAAACAAAAACTAACAGAAAAATCAGAATCTCCCCCAATAGACCACACTTAAACTACACAGTGTCCTCAATGTGTCATAAGCATAAGATCGAAAATCAAAACAGTGAACAGATCATGGACAAGTGCAATAAAAGTAGGGAAAAAAAAGGGAGAAGAGAGAAAGAAAACTCCCCTGATCATGGTGGCAGTTGCCAATTTTGGACTTGCAGGGAGATGTCTTCCACCACAGGATCCAGCAAGGAAGTTTTGAGGAAGAATTGCTTCATCCTCCAGATTTGATCTAGCAGGGAGATATCATCCACAGCTGGATCTAAGAAGCAAAGATTGTTGGTGAGCAGGTTCATAGAACCTTTATTTTTCACTGTGGGTGTTTGTTGATCAAATTCATTTGTACCTCCTGCAATAGGGTTAGTGCAATGTGGCTCTACAGAAATTTCATGCAGGGGTATAACACCCAATCCCAGTGTAACAGGCTGAACCTCAGATACATCCTCAGAACATGAATCAATTTCCAAATTAAAAGTAATATCAATAACAGACTCAGATTCATGTTCAGTGCATTGAGAATAAACATCTGGATGTGATATCAAAAAGTGGTTCTCATCATGCACAGAGGGAGAATTAAAAACATGCTCAGCAACAATATGATCATCAACATACCTCTCAACATCATAATCATTAATATAATCATCACTGACATAATCATACTGAGGTATGCTTACCTCCACTTCCCTGAAGATTGGAAGAGTGGTGGAAGCTGATGATGGTCTACCTTTCTCAAAAATGTTGCTCATATATGCCTGGTCCTCAAAATCTTTCTCGGTCTCCTCAGGTGCAAGAGTGGGACTATCTGAAGGTGGGAAAGTATGTGGCGCAGTAGTAAGATCATGACTCTTCTCCCCATCTTCTATGTTGATGCCACTATCATCATCATCTGGAATCTGAACAGTCTGAAATGGTAACTCTGAATCTTGAGACTGTTCCTCAGTGAGTTGAGTGGCCATCTGCCCTATCTGATCAGTCATACTCTGAATGGCAGCTCCTATTTCTTGCTGGAACTGCATGTTCTCTTGCTGAAACTGAAGGTTCTGCATGGTCATCTGCTCCAACAACTCCTGCAATGTAGGCTCAGAAGTAGGAGGCTGAGGAGCTATTTGGGCAGGAGCATCATATTGCTGACTTTGGTATTGCTGGACTGGTGGAGGCATACAAGTACTCTGGAATGGTGGTTCTTGATAATGATGCTGTGGAGCATTATACCATTCCAAGGTAGGGTCATTCCATCCAAGACCGTTGCTGTAAACATATTGCACAAGGGAAAATTTGCTCAGAAACTGATGCTCAAGATATCCCCAATCGGTAACGGATCTCAGAGGAAGAGAGTCTTTCCAATCCTTAGCTGCTCCTTGTAATGAATGCGGAAATGCGCTCAAGAAAATGTAATCAAGAGGGACATCTGGAGGCTTCATTGAAGAGCACATGATGTGGAGCTCCTCCAAATGTCTGTGTGGGCATTCTCCTGCAAAACCATGAAACTTAGGCAGCAAATGTATCAGTCCAGAGGTGAGATCGCAATGAAGATCATCCTCCTTAAGTGAAACCGGCTCACAAAGAGCACTCTCAGAAATTAGAGGATGAGTCATATTGTTCTCAACATAGAAATCAGCAGAATATGAATTACAATCAGAGTAACATGCAGAATGAGTAACATGCAGTATAGTTACTAGGAAGTGACTCCTAGGTCGTCTCTCAAGGACCAATTTAGGTTCAGTCTCAGATCAAACACATAGTGGGGGGTTTTGAAAAGTTTGTGAATGCGGATAAATTAAATTAAACTGGAAATTAAATAAAACACGACCGAATATGATTGAAAGCATTAAAGTGCATGAAAACTTTTAAAGAAAACAATACAATAGATAAATATTCAAACACAATTCACCACCAAAAGGAAGAAAATCAATTCAACGCATAATATAAAATATTTTAAGGCAAAAGAAATAAAAGAAAATGAAACTTCTCTAAAATTGACCCATTCATCTACAAAAGAAAATTGAAATTTGCAAATGCTTTTAAAAATCCTCCTGACCATGACACTTCCATTCCATGTATTTCATTCTAAAAAAAATCAAAGTAAGTGAAATACTTGCCCCTGGATACTCTTTGGCCGTGACATATGTTGCATGTAGAGAAAATTAAAATAATTGGAATGCTTCTTACACTTCCAACATCTATCATATTTCAATCACCACATCTCCATTCATCTTGCGCGTGTGCTTCCAAAAAAAATTCAAATAAAATCCCATCCAGACCGTGTGCAGCTTGCAGGACTTGACAGCTCCTACTCCATCCTAATCCACTTCTTCATTCCATGAAAATAAACGTTCCAAAGCCAAAGCGTAAAAGAAAAATTTCCAGCGCTCTACACCCACCATGCCATGTGCTTAAAGGTAAGCGTAATAAAAAAAAAAAATAAGGAACCAATGCCAAACAATATCACCGTGACAGCCTTGGAATCAAGAAGACAAAATAGTGCTCAATCCATTTCTAAAGACAGCGTGAATACACTCCCAGTTTTTTACATTTTTTCAGAAAAACCAAGCACAAGCCTAAGAAAAACATATAACTGAGAGAATGGCCAGTGGCAGCTCCCACGCACGTCCAACAGCCCCCCCTCTCAAAATGAAAATGTGCTTTTTCTTTTTTATGTGGGAGGCAGTTGCCCTAGGCCAAGACACCCCTCCCTCCAAGCACGTCCTCTGCTAGGTGTGTTTTTCTTTTTCTGGATGGACTCCCGAGTTACTGTGTGCACCGCTTGTTGCTTGCGGATGAAAGCTGGACTGCTCCGTGTGCACCTCTCGTGACTCCACCGTTGCAAGCTGGAATGCTGGATGCACCCCCTGCTTCTTTTCTTTCTCCTCCGTGGCAGCTGGACCGTGAATGCTTCTTCCTTCAAGGACGTGGCTTCAGTGTGCTGTTGGGCCGTGTGTGTGCAGCTGTTGGCTATCCATGAAACCAAAGGATGCTTGAAGGTGCTAGCTGGAAGCGTGAAGAATTCGGTTTGCACTCCAGCCATCATAAACCAATAGGAGCCACCCATTCTTAGTGGAGATTTACTTATCCGTGGGCCCATTGTGTTTCTTGGTGCAGAATTTTTAAAGAAGATAAATGTCCTTCCCCTTTACGTATGTGCCGTTGAATGCTCCCATGTGCACTCCCATAATTTACATCCACACCTCTCTTTCATTTTATTTTAAAATATATTTGATGTGGCATCTTTCTTTTGACCTCCAAATGTTCCAAAATTTATCCAACAATTTCCCTACAATTAATAATGCAAATAATTAGCTCAAATAATTCAAATTAATTAAAATAAGAATTCCTGATCAAATTAAGCACAATTAGGAAAAATGGAAAAGACTGGACATTTAAGCACAATTCCCTAATTAAATTCGGTACAATAAGCTAAGTGAAATTGAGAAAATATTGACTCATCAATCAATCAACATGAAGTCCTTTTAAACAAAAAGACTTTAATCAATACACTTCAAGTTGAGCAACCTTCATATCTTCTTCTTTGTCACTTTTGGAGGACCTTATGGTCTAGATTAGGGACTAAGTTATCTTTTTCTACTACTTGCCATCCTCAAACAGATGGTCAAACTAAGGTAGTAAATAGATCTCTTTCCACTTTACTAAGGGTAGTTCTAAAAGGCAATCACAAATCTTGGGATGAGTATCTTCCTCATGTTGAGTTTGCCTACAATAGAGTAGTTCATGGAACTACTAAATTGTCTCCTTTTGAAGTTGTTTATGGTTTTAATCCTTTGACACCCATGGATTTAATACCCCTTCCAAATTCTATTAATTTTGTTCATCAAGATGGGGTATCTAAATCTAAGTTTATCAAAGAATTACATCAAAAGGTTAAAAATCAAATTCAACAACAAAATGAGAAAAATGCCAAGCAACACAACAAGGGCAAGAAAGAGTTAATCTTCAATGAAGGTGATCTAGTTTGGGTTCATCTTAGAAAGGAAAGATTTCCTCAACTAAGAAAATCCAAACTCAATCCTAGAGGAGATGAACCTTTTAGAGTGATAAGGAGGATAAATAACAGTGCATATCAAATTGATCTTCCCCCTGAATATGGTGTTCATGCTACCTTCAATGTATCTGACCTTAAACCTTTTGCAGGTTATGCAAGTGAAGATGAAGACCCTATGGATTTGAGGGCAAATCCCTCTCAAGAGGGAGGGGATGATACAAGAAGGCCTAGCACCATTGGACCTATCACAAGAGGGATGATCAAGAAGCTACAAGATGAGTACTCTCCCAAAGGCCAAACCCTCTTTGCTATCTTTGGATGGAAGATTGGAGACCTAGAAGATGCTTTTAAGATGCCAAAACATGGAGAAGGGTAAAAGTGGACTTTGGCACATGGGGGGGTGTGCGCATAGTAGTCTAAGGGGTAGTATTAGCTTATTTTAATTCCACTTATGCGCCTATGTAATAAGCCACGTGAATAATATGGCTTCTAGAAAGCCATCACACTTTGCACATGTGGGTGAGGTGGCACTGATAACAGTTGAAAAACTGTTATTTTCATGCTTAAAATTGATACTAAAAGCAACCTTTAGACTTAGAAACTAGCTTGAAATCATGCCTTTTATCCATATTTTCAAAAATAAGAGAGCTGGACAGGTTTATGCTTGATTTAAGTGTTTTTGTGCAGGTTTTGAGGTGAATTTGGTGAAAGAAGTGAAGAAGGAGAGAGATGACATTAGAAAAGACAAGAAAGAGGGCAAAAGTAGAAGCCGAAGGCACCGCTCAGCGGCAATTTACCGCTAAGCGGCACTCAGGAGGTTGCGGGAGTCACGCTGAGGGGCAAAATGGCCGCTGAGGGGAAGAAACGAGTCACGCAACCACCGCTGAGCGGTATTTACCGCTGAGCGGCACTTTTATGGACTTGGGCTTTTGTAATCTTTTGTAATTCTAGAATAGTATATAAGGACTTGCACGTCCGAGAGTTAGTATCTTTGGCAGAAACGAGGCAAACACTCTCTCTTCCACCCCTTTGAAGGAGGATCTTGGATGCTCAGGCTACCTCTTCACCTTTATTGGGTTTATTCTTTCATACTTTCATTGTAATTCATCTAGGTTCACCATGAATATGGTGAACTAAACCTTGTATGTTTGTTGGGGAATCAATGTAATCTCTTGAAGCTCTCATATATGGAATCTGTTGCTTACATCTTTTAATTAAGACTTATGCTTTCTTTCATCATTAGTTAGGGATTTTCCTCTTTGCTCAATGCTTGCATAGTTTAACTCATTCCATGCATGATTATTGGTTTTGTCGATACGGGCACGTACGGGGAAGTCTAGATCCGGGGAATTTCTCCCAATATTATACTGACAATATTATATTGGTTGTTATTAAGCTCCTGCACTCATGAACTAATCATTAGGAATGCTAGGAATTGTATGAACTCGTGATTAGGGAGAAGCCATCTAGAATGGTACATTAGAGAGTGGCATTAACAATGATGACTTGAATGTTGAGTTCCTAAAATATATGAGAGTGGATGAGATGAAATTGACCCCCAACAACATATTCATTCATATAATTCATTGAAAGTGTTTATCTTTTGTCTTTGCCATTGATCAAACTTCATGCATACATGTTTATTTTCTGTCTTGCATTTTAAAATCTAAATATTTCGTTTGTAAGTCCTAGCTAATCAACAAATCACATAACTAAACTAGGCCGTGAGTCCTTTGGGAAGAACGATACTTGGTCTTACCAAGTTTATTACTTGAACGATTCGGTCATACTTGCCGATTGAAAAACAAGTTTGTGACATCATATTTTGGTGCTCATAAATTTGTCCATCAAGTTTTTGGCGCCGTTGCCGGGGACTCGTGGTTTAACTGGTTAATTTGTGTGATTATTGATTATCTTTGACTTTAATTTTGAATTTCTGTTTTTATTTTTCTGTTTTTATTTTTTTTTATCTTTATTTTTTTAGATTAGATTAGATTAGATTTTATTTGATTTTATCTTTTAGATTAGGTAAGATTTTATTTTTTTAGATTAGGTTTTATTTGATTCTATCTTATTTGATTCTATCTTCTAAATCTTTTTGTCTTCTGAATATATCTTTTCTTCTATATCTTTTTGTGCTAACAAATTTTTTCTAGGGTTTTGTTTTCTTGTGTATGCAGGAAGCAATTCGAACTAGAAGTAAGAAAACAACAGAACCACTTCTTGAAGGTCTAGACGAGAGTAGAAGGAGGAGAAGAATCAGAACGTCTAGAGAACTTTTTCCTTCTCCAGAAACTCTCCTACAATCATCACCACAAGGTTCTGTTCAAAGCACAGGGAGTATGGAGAACAATAATAATGCTAGAAGAACTCTTGCAGATTACACTAATCTTGCTGGACCTCAGCACTTCAACAGCATAGCTAGACCTAGAGTCAATGCAGCCAATATGGAGGTCAAGCCAGCATTAATTCAACTGGTGAAGAGTAATCAATTTAATGGGTTATCTCACGAAAGCCCATATGAGCACCTTACTACCTTTAATGAGATCTGCAACACGGTCAAGATTAATGGGGTGCCAGACGAAGCTATCAAACTTAGCTTGTTCCCTTTCTCATTGGGGGGCAATGATAAGTTTTGGTTGAACTCTTTTCCAGAAGAAAGTTTCACAGAGTGGGAAGCAGTGGTTACAAAGTTTTTAAACAAATACTTCCCACAATCTAAAGTGACTAAGGGTAAGCAAGAGATTTCTTCATTCAAGCAGGGCATGGAAGAATCACTTGGACATGCATGGGACAGGTACAAAGGCTTGTTACGCAAAACTCCAATGCATGGTTTCAGAAAAGAAGAAGTAGTCTTAATTTTCCTTGGAGGGCTTGGTTCACAAACCAAGATGATGATGAACGCCTCAGCAGGAGGCAATATTAAATGGAAAACTCCAGAGGAAGCAACTGAAATTATTGAAAATATGGCTACTAGTGACAACGAACTCAGTATTGAAAAAGGAGATTTTAATCAGAAGGAGTTGTTACAATTACATGATGCTCTGCTAGCTCAAAATAGAACTCTTTCTCAACAGCTTGAAGAAGTAACCATGAAACTTTCTCAAATACCACAGGAAATACAACAGGTCTCAATGGTTCAAGAGCAACAAAAATGGCAGATGCAATTTAATCCAGTTGAGAAAGCAACAAAGCTTGAAGAGACTTTCCAGAGATTTTTGAAGACAAATGCATCCTACTGTCATAATGTGGATACTGCATTTAAAAAAATGGAGGTCTATGTTGAGAGAATAGTGGACGAGATTAAACATGATAATCCTGGAAAGGAGTGTAAAACTGTTGTGACTAGAAGTGGTAGAGTGTTAGAGGAGAGACAAAAAGAGAGAAAGGATAAAGAAAATGAGAGTGAGAGTGAAAAAGAAACATGTGAAGAAAGAGTTGAGAGAGAGAAAAAGAGAAAAGAAGAAGAGGAGAGGAGAGAAAAAAATGAGAGAGAAGAGAGACAGAAAGAAAGAGAGTATGAAAAGCCACTTCCTTATCCAAAGGGTTATTCAAGGAAGGAGAAAGAAAAGCAGTTGGAAAGATTCATGGAACTGTTTAAGAAGTTGGAGATCACTATACCATTCTCTGAAGCATTGCAACAGATGCCTGCATATGCAAAATTCTTGAAGGAACTTCTCACAAAGAAACACAAATACATTGAGAAGGAAACTATCAATATACAGGGTAATTGCAGTGCAATCATACAGAAACTACCTCCTAAACTTAAAGATCCAGGAAGCTTCACTATCCCATGCACCATAGGAGATGTGAAAGTTGGAAGAGCATTGATTGATTTGGGAGCTAGCATTAATCTAATGCCGCTATCCATGTGCAGAACAATTCAGGGGCTAGAAATTTAACCAACCAGGATGGCTCTTCAGTTGGCAGACAGGTCTCTTAAATATCCATATGGAGTGGTTGAAGATGTTCTAGTGAAGGTCGACAAATTTGTATTCCCAGTAGATTTCATTGTGATGGAGATGGAAGGAACTAGTGATGTTCCTCTTATTCTTGGGAGACCTTTTATGAAGACTGCTAGAGTTTTGATTGATGTAGAGAATGGTAAGCTTAAATTGAGAGTTGATGATGAGGAAGTTACTTTTGATGTGTCCAAAGCCATGACGTATCCAAATGATGACAAAGCATGTTTTCAATTTGATGAACTTGATGAAGTTTGTATGGTTCAAGAAAGAATGGTGCGTAATATTTCTCCATTGGAAAAAACGCTCATTGATGCATGTGAGGATTTGGATGAAGAAGAAGAGAAATTGATTGATGAATGTCTGATGGACTTGGAAACATTGAAAAAGGGTCCAGAGGAAGATCCAATATTTGAAACAATTGATAAGGAAGAAGCAATCAAAGCACAGTTGCCAGAATTGAAAAGATTGCCATCTCATTTGAAATATGTGTTTTTAGAAGAGGGTGGAACAAAGCCAGTCATCATCAGTAACTCTTTATCTTTACAGGAAGAAGAGCAGTTGATAGAAATTTTGAAAGCCAACAAAGAAGCAATTGGGTGGTCAATATCAGATCTCAAAGGTATTAGCCCAACTTATTGCATGCACAAGATTTTTATGGAAGAAGACTATAAACCAAGTGCTCAACCGCAGAGAAGGTTAAATCCTGTTATGAAGGAGGTGGTCAGAAAAGAAGTGTTGAAACTGCTAGAAGCTGGTATCATCTATCCAATCTCTGACAGTGAATGGGTGAGTCCAGTACAGGTGGTTCCAAAGAAAGGTGGGATGACAGTAATTTATAATGAGAAGAATGAACTTATTCCTACTCGGACAGTTACTGGCTGGCGTATGTGCATTGATTACAGGAAGCTGAATAAAGCTACTAGGAAAGATCATTTTCCTCTTCCCTTCATGGATCAGATGCTAGAAAGGTTATCAGGGCAGGCTTTCTATTGTTTTCTAGATGGATATTCTAGATATAATCAAATTGTGGTAGATCCAAAAGACCAGGAGAAGACGGCTTTTACTTGTCCTTTTGGTATCTTTGCATATAGAAAGATGCCTTTTGGATTATGTAATGCTCCAGCTACGTTTCAGAGGTGTATGCAGGCAATCTTTTCTGATCTTTTAGAAAAATGCATTGAAGTATTCATGGATGATTTCTCAGTTTTTGGAAACTCTTTCCAAAGATGTTTAGCTAATTTGAACACTGTCCTCAAAAGATGTGTTCAGACAAATCTGGTTTTGAATTGGGAGAAATGTCATTTTATGGTAACTGAAGGGATTGTACTGGGGCATAAAATCTCTGCTAAAGGAATTGAGGTGGATAAAGCCAAAGTAGAAGTCATTGAGAAACTGCCTCCACCAACAAATGTAAGGGGGATTAGGAGTTTTCTTGGTCATGCTGGGTTCTATAGAAGATTCATCAAAGATTTCCCAAAAATTGCTAAACCTTTGAGTAATCTTTTGATGAAGGATGCTCCTTTTGTGATGAATGAAGACTGCCTGAAAGCTTTTGATATATTGAAGCAGAAGCTAGTGTCAACTCCAGTAATTGTAGCACCAGATTGGAATCAAAATTTTGAATTAATGTGTGATGCAAGTGATTATGCAATAGGAGTTGTCCTTGGTCAGAGGAAAGAACAAAAGTTTCATCCAATTTATTATGCTAGCAAGGTGCTGAATGATGCTCAATTGAATTATGCTACCACAGAGAAAGAGTTTCTTGCCATTGTATATGCTCTAGAGAAATTTAGACCTTATCTTATTGGGTCTAAGGTGATTGTCTATACAGATCATGCAGCTATCAAATATTTGTTGACAAAACCAGATTCTAAGCCACGTCTTATTAGATGGGTACTATTGTTGCAAGAATTTGATGTAGAAATCCGTGATAAGAAAGGAAGTGAGAACTTAATTGCTGATCATTTGTCACGGTTAGTCAACAATGAGGTCACTAGCAAGGAGTCTGAAATCTGGGAATCTTTTTCAGATGAATCACTCATGTATATTCAGTAGAGGCCCTGGTTTGCTGATATGGCAAATTTCAAAGCTGCAAGAGTCATGCCAGAAGACTTAACTTGGCAACAGAGAAAGAAATTTCTGCATGATGCCAAGCAGTTTGTGTGGGATGATCCGTATTTGTTCAAAATTGGAGCAGATAATCTTCTGAGGAGATGTGTTACAAATGAAGATGCAGAAGGAATTCTCTGGCATTGTCATGATTCACCTTATGGAGGACATTTTAATGGAGAAAGAACAGCAGCAAAAGTCTTTCAATCAGGGTTTTATTGGCCAACTTTATTTAAAGATGCTCATAATCATGCTAGGAATTGTGATAAATGTCAAAGAGCAGGGACAATCACTAAACGTCATGAGATGCCTTTACAAGGTATTTTAGAGGTTGAGGTTTTTGATTGTTGGGGTATTGACTTTGTTGGGCCCTTCCCTCCATCTTTCAACAATGAATATATTCTGGTAGCAGTGGATTATGTGAGTAAATGGGTGGAAGCATTGGCTTGTCCTAAAAATGATGCTAGCACGGTAATTAAATTCCTGAAGAGGCAGATATTCTCACGATTTGGCACTCCAAGAGTGTTGATTAGTGATGGAGGATCTCATTTTTGCAATTATCAGCTAGAGAAAGTACTTAAACACTATGGAGTGAAGCATAAGGTAGCTGCACCTTATCATCCACAAACCAATGGACAAGCTGAGGTATCTAACAGGGAGATAAAAAGAATCCTGGAAAAAACTGTGACTTCATCAAGGAAGGATTGGTCTCTCAAATTGGATGATGCTCTTTGGGCTTATAGAACAGCAATGAAGACGTCTATGGGATTATCACCATTTCAATTAGTCTATGGGAAAGCATGCCATTTGCCAGTTGAATTGGAGCATAGAGCATTATGGGCTTTGAAATTCTTGAATTTTGATCCTTATGACACTCAATGCACACGCAGACGACAGATTTTGGAGCTTGAAGAAATGCGCTTACATGCATATGATTCATCCAAGGCTTACAAAGACAAAATGAAATTCTATCATGACAGGAAGTTGGTGAATAGAGTTTTTAATCCAGGACAACAGGTATTATTGTTCAATTCAAGATTGAAGATATTTCCTGGGAAGTTGAAGTCAAAATGGACAGGACCATTTGTGATAAAAGAAGTGCATCCACATGGAGCAATTGAAATATTTAATCCATCTGCTGATGATCCACAGAAAAGTTGGGTGGTAAATGGTCAACGTCTCAAGCCCTATCTAGGGGGAGAGGTGCAACAATTTTCCACAATGATGTTGTTGGTTGATCCTTGAAAGTTGGGTCAGGCTCGGGACGTTAAACAAGCGCTTACTGGGAGGCAACCCAGTATCTTGTAAGTATGTTTGTTTTTGTTTTTAGATTAGGGTTTGATGTACTCTATTGAACACCTGGTTTCTTATGATGGTTTGCTATTAACTGTGATTGTGTGATGAGTAATGCTTGAATGATGCTTATGATTAATTGATGTTGAGATGAATTGCACAGAAAATGCTTATACAGGTGATTCACAAGCTTTGTGAACAAATGCAGGTTATCATGATTGTGATTGTGAAATTAAGCAGGATGTGTATGTCAAATGTGAATGAGCTTATATGTGAGGTTTTGAGCTCCAGAGTTGTTATTGTTGAATGCTATTACTTTGAAAGCATGAATGATTTTGCCCAGGTTTTCTATGATTGAATTAATTGCTTGTTTTACATCATGTGATCAAGGCCGTGTTTTTAAAACCCTTTTTATTGGCCAAATACATAAAGTTAGCCCATTAAAAGAGAACACTTTGTGTTCTATCCTTTGAACCCTTAGCCTTGAATATACACTGAAAACCCTTGATTGAAAATCTTTACCTTGAGTTAAGTAGAAGATCTTGTGTGGTATTGTTAAATGTTCAAGTTTAGGTTTGTTGGGGAAACATGAAAAAGGAAAAGCATTGAGCTAAGAGCTAAAAAAAGTAAGAATATGCAAAGAAAAAGAAAAGAAAAGAAAAAGAAGCAAAGCTCAATGCAAATGCAAATGCAAAGGCAAAAGAAAGTTGGGAATGAATAAGAATAATTGTGTTGTTATGATTCTCTTAACTCAAGGATTTTGTGATCCAGAAAAACCAATTTTCTTGTTAGCCCAGCCACATTATAAGCCATTGAAAAGTCCTTGTGATGATGCATGCTTGTGAATGTTTTTGATTGTGGTAAAATGAAAGGCAAAGTTGATTCATGTGACATTGTGATAGTAGAGTGAATGAGTGAAACACTTTACCTCTTATACACTTGTGTGTTGAGTGAAACACTTTACCTAGTGAGGAAATAGTCCATAAGTACATGAACATCCATGCTTAATTGATTGATCATTCATGAAAAATAGCATTTGTTGGAATCTAGATGACTTTGTGAAACACTAAAGCATGTGCACATCTTAATTGAACTCTTGGTCATAAGTTTGAGTGAAGTTGTTACTTATCTTGAAAAGAGAATTTTGAATGAGTGAACCATCATATGAATTGGTTGGAGATGGAGTTACATTTTGTTTGCTTGAGGACAAGCAAAGTTCTAAGTTTGGGGTTGTGATAACAGTTGAAAAACTGTTATTTTCATGCTTAAAATTGATACTAAAAGCAACCTTTAGACTTAGAAACTAGCTTGAAATCATGCCTTTTATCCATATTTTCAGAAATAAGAGAGCTGGACAGGTTTATGCTTGATTTAAGTGTTTTTGTGCAGGTTTTGAGGTGAATTTGGTGAAAGAAGTGAAGAAGGAGAGAGATGACATTAGAAAAGACAAGAAAGAGTGCAAAAGTAGAAGCCGAAGGCACCGCTCAGCGGCAATTTACCGCTGAGCGGCACTCAGGAGGTTGCGGGAGTCACGCTGAGGGGCAAAATGGCCGCTGAGGGGAAGAAACGAGTCACGCAACCACCGCTGAGCGGCACTTTTATGGACTTGGGCTTTTGTAATCTTTTGTAATTCTAGAATAGTATATAAGGACTTGCACGTCCGAGAGTTAGTATCTTTGGCAGAAACGAGGCAAACACTCTCTCTTCCACCCCTTTGAAGGAGGATCTTGGATGCTCAGGCTACCTCTTCACCTTTATTGGGTTTATTCTTTCATACTTTCATTGTAATTCATCTAGGTTCACCATGAATATGGTGAACTAAACCTTGTATGTTTGTTGGGGAATCAATGTAATCTCTTGAAGCTCTCATATATGGAATCTGTTGCTTACATCTTTTAATTAAGACTTATGCTTGCTTTCATCATTAGTTAGGGATTTTCCTCTTTGCTCAATGCTTGCATAGTTTAACTCATTCCATGCATGATTATTGGTTTTGTCGATACGGGCACGTACGGGGAAGTCTAGATCCGGGGAATTTCTCCCAATATTATACTGACAATATTATATTGGTTGTTATTAAGCTCCTGCACTCATGAACTAATCATTAGGAATGCTAGGAATTGTATGAACTCGTGATTAGGGAGAAGCCATCTAGAATGGTACATTAGAGAGTGGCATTAACAATGATGACTTGAATGTTGAGTTCCTAAAATATATGAGAGTGGATGAGATGAAATTGACCCCCAACAACATATTCATTCATATAATTCATTGAAAGTGTTTATCTTTTGTCTTTGCCATTGATCAAACTTCATGCATACATGTTTATTTTCTGTCTTGCATTTTAAAATCTAAATACTTCGTTTGTAAGTCCTAGCTAATCAACAAATCACATAACTAAACTAGGCCGTGAGTCCTTTGGGAAGAACGATACTTGGTCTTACCAAGTTTATTACTTGAACGATTCGGTCATACTTGCCGATTGAAAAACAAGTTTGTGACATCATATTTTGGTGCTCATAAATTTGTCCATCAGGCACTTGATGCGTATTTTGTGGATCTCCTTACCTCACATGCATTGCATTGCATTGACTTGAGATTTAGCTATATAATCTCCTGGGATAAGCATGTATTTCACTTTTGGAAATTTATAGAAGATGAATTTTGCACTTTGCAATTTCCTCTCATCCGAAAGTCCTCTCTATTTGCTTGCTCTTCCATTGCTATATTCTTCCATTGTGGAAGCCGTCTGAGATAGCCTACCATTCCCTCAAGCCAACTTCCACTTCACCTCACCCTAATCACTTCAATCCACTGCCAACATCTCATACAATCCAGCCAAAACCGATAGCCTTCTCTGCTACAATTTCTCTAGCACTGAACAATGCTTTCCGTTACTGTTCTATTGATTATTTGGGTGCAGCAGAGCTGGTTGCTTCCTCCAATCTCACGGATCTGCTTCTATGCATCCTCCTTGATGCATCACTTTGTCCACTGCATTAACGTCGTCCACTTCGTCCACTTCGTCCACTTCGTCCACTTCGTCAACTTCGTGAACTTCGTCAACTTCCTCAACTTCTTCCACTTCTTCTTCCACTTCTTCTTCCGCTTCTTCCACTTCGTCCACTTCCTCCACGTCCTCCACCTCCTCTAGTTCCTCCACTTCGTCCACTTCCTCCACTTCCTCCACTTCGTTGACTTCGTCAACTTCGTCCACATCATCCACTTCGTCAACTTCGTCCACTTCGTCAACTTATTCTTCCACTTCTTCTTTCACTTCATCGACTTCGTCCTCTTCGTCCTCTTCATCAACTTCGTCCACTTCGTCAATTTCGTCCACTACGTGATTTTCGTCCACTTCGTCCACTTCCTTCACTTCGCCCACTTCGTGCACTTCCTCCACTTCCACCACTTCGTGCACTTCCTCCACTTCCTCCACTACGTCCACTTCCTCCACATCGTTCATTTCGTCCACTTCGTCCACTTCTTCTTCCACTTCTTCTTTCACTTGTTCCACTTCTTCCACTTCGTCCTCTTCGTCCACTTCCTCCACTTCCTCTAGTTCCTCCACTTCCTCCACTTCGTCAACTTCGTCCACTTCTTCTTCCACTTCTTCTTCCACTTCTTCCACTTCGTCCTCTTCGCCCCTTCTTCCACTTCCTCCACCTCGTCCACTTCCTCCAGTTCCTCCACTTCGTCCACTTCGTCTACTTCATCCACTTGATCCACTTCCTCCACTTCCTCCACTGCATCAACTTCGTCCACTTCGTCAACTTTGTAAACTTCGTGAACGTCGTCAACTTCTTCCACTTCTTCTTCCACTTCTTCTTCCGCTTCTTCCACTTCCTCCACTTCCTTCACTTCGTCCACTACCACCACTTCCTGTAGTTCCTTCACTTCGTCCACATCATCCACTTCGTCAACTTCGTCCACTTCGTCAACTTCGTCCACTTATTCTTCCACTGCTTCTTCCACTTCTTCCACTTCGTCCTCTTCGCCAACTTCGTCCACTTCGTCAGCTTCGTCAACTTCGTCAACTTCGTCCTCTTCGTGACTTTCGTTCACTTCCTCTACTTCCTTCACTTCGTCCACTTCCTCCACTTCCTCCACTTCGTGCACTTCCTCCACTTCCTCCACTTCCTCCACTTCCTGCACTTCCTCCACTTCCTCCACTACGTCCAATTCCTCCACATCGTCCATTTCGCCCACTTTGTGCACTTCTTCTTCCACTTCTTCCACTTCGTCCTCTTCGTCCAATTCCTCCACTTCCTCCACTTCCTCTAGTTTCTCCAGTTCCTCCACTTCCTCCACTTCGTCAACTTCGTCCACTTCTTCTTCCACTTCTTCCACGTCCTCCTCTTCGTCCCCTTCGTCCACTTCCTCCACTTCCTCCAGTTCCTGCACTTCGTCCATGATAACAGTTGAAAAACTGTTATTTTCATGCTTAAATTGATACTAAAAGCAACCTTTAACACTTAGAAACTAGCTTGAAATCATGCTTTTCTTCATATTTTCAGAAACAAGAGAGCTGGACAGGTTTATGCTTGATTTCAGTGTTTTTGTGCAGGTTTTAAGGTGAATTTAGTGAAAGAAGTGAAGAAGGAGAGAGATGGAATCAGAAAAGACATCAAAAAGTGCAAAAGGGGAAGCCGCAAGTACCGCTCAGCGGTAGTTTACCGCTGAGCGACACTCAGGAGCTCACGGGAGGACCGCTGAGGGGAAGAAACTACTCACGCACTTACCGCTGAGCGGCACTTTACCGCTGAGCGGCACACTTATGGGCTTGGACCTAGATTTATTGTAATTTTAGAATAGTATATAAGCTTTAGGACGTCCTAGGGTTTGTATCTTTGGCAAAAACGAAGCAAACACTCTTTCTTCCACCTCTTTGAAGGAGGATCTTGGATGCTCAGGCTACCTCTTCACCTTTTTAGGGTTTTATCTTTCATTCTTTCATTATTGTTCATCTAGGTTCACCATGAATATGGTGAACTAAACCTTGTATGTTTGTTGGGGAATCAATGTAATCTTTTGAAACTCTCATATATGGAATTTGTGCTTGCATCTTAATCTAAGACTTATGCTTTCTTTCATCATTAGTTAGGGTTTTTCCTCTTTGCTCAAGGCTTGCTTTGTTTAACTCATTCAATGCATGATTATTGATTTTGTCGATACGGGAACGTACGGGGAAGTCTAGATCCGGGGAATTTCTCCCAATAAGTATATTGGTTGCCTTAAGCTCCTGTGCTAAATAAACTAATTATTAGGAATGCTAGGAATCGTATGAACTCGTAATTAGGGAGAAGCCTTCTTGAAAGGTAATTAGAGAGTGGCATTAACAATGATGACTTGAATGTTGAATTCCTAAAATATATGAGAGTGGATAAGATGAAATTGACCCCAACAACATATTCATCAATATATTTCATTGAAAGTGTTTGTCTTTTGCTTTAGCCATTGATCATACTCATGCGTACATGTCTATTTTCGTCTTTTGCATATAAAAATCCAATTATTTTGTTCTTAAGTCTTAGCTAATCAACAAATCACATAACTAAACTAGGCCGTGAGTCCTTTGGGAGAACGATACTTGGTCTTACCGAGTTTATTACTTGAAACGATTCGGTCATACTTGCCGATTGTAAAACAAGTTTGTGACATCATATTTTGGTGTTCATAAATTTGTCATCAAGTTTTTGGCGCCGTTGCCGGGGACTCGTGGTTTAACTGGTTAATTTGTGTGATTATTGATTATCTTTGACTTTAATTTTGAATTTCTGTTTTTATTTTTTCTATTTTTATTTTTTTTTCTGATATTATTTTATTTTATTTGATTAGATTTTATTTTATTTTATTTTCTGTTTTTATTTTTATTTTTCTGTTTTCTGTTTATATCTTCTCCTATATCTTTTTGTGCTAACCAAATATTTTAGGGTTTTGTGTACTTGTGTATGCAGGAGGCAATTCGAACTACGAGCAAGAAAACAACAGAACCTCTTCTTGAAGAACTAGACGAGAGTAAACAGAGGAGAAGAATCCGAATATCTAGAGAACTTTTCCCTCCTCCGGAAACTCTGCTACAATCATCACCACAAGGTTCTGTTCATAGCACAAAAAATATGGAGAACAACAATGTTAGAAGAACTCTTGCTGATTACACCAATATAGCTGGACCTCAGCACTTGAACAGTATAGCTAGACCTAGAGTCAATGCAGCTAATATGGAGGTCAAACCAGCACTGATCCAACTGGTGAAAAGCAACCAATTTAATGGGTTATCTCATGAAAGCCCATATGAGCACCTCACTACATTCAATGAGATTTGCAATACAGTGAAGATTAATGGGGTGCCAGATGAAGCGATCAAACTTAGTTTGTTTCCTTTCTCATTGGGAGGCAATGCTAAACTTTGGTTGAATTCGTTCCCAGAAGAAAGTTTCACAGAGTGGGAAGCAGTGGTAACAAAGTTTTTAAACAAGTACTTTCCACAATCAAAGGTGACAAAAGGCAAGCAAGAGATTTCTTTATTTAGGCAAGGCATGGAAGAATCACTGGGGCATGCATGGGATAGATATAAAAGTTTGCTAAGAAAAACACCCACGCATGGCTTTGAAGAACAGGAAGTAGTCTTAACTTTCCTTGGAGGGCTTGGTTAACAAACCAAGATGATGCTTGATGCCTCAGCAGGAGGCAATATTAAATGGAAGACTCCAGAGGAAGCCACAGAAATTATAGAAAACATGGCTACTAGTGATAATGAGCTGCACAGTGAGAGAGGAGCTCCTATGCAACAAAAAGGAGTTCTCCAATTACAGACACATGATGCCTTGCTAGCTCAAAACAAAATTCTAACTCAACAGCTGGAGACTCTTACTAAAACTCTTGCACAATTACCCAAAGAGTTAAAGACTGTTGCACAGGTTCAACCACAGATGTGTGAATTATGTGGTGGTGACCATATAAATGGTCAATGCACCTTTCCAGTGGAAGCTTTAGAGGATGTTAATTTCATGGCCAATCAATTTCCATACCGTCAAGGGAACTATAATCAAGGGTGGAAACCACACCCAAGCATTGGTCAAGGACAAACTGGGCAAGCTGGTCAATATAATAAGTAGCAGCAGCAACCCACCTTATGGCAACAGTTATCTATGCTTAATGAAAGGTCCATGAGGATGGAGGAAACTCTCAACAATTTCATACAGAAGACTGAGTCTACACAGAAGAGCACTGAAGCTGCTATTAAAAATTTGGAGACTCAGATGGGGCAGATCACCAAACAGGTGGAAGAAAGGCCAAATAGAAATTTTGGGGCTAATACTGAGGTTAACCCCAGAGAAGAGTGCAAAGTGGTAGAGAGTTTTGATGATGAGAAAGTTGAGTTAGATACAGAAGAGAGAAGAGAAATAGAGAGCAAAAGCACTTTTCCTTTTCCAATCCATCAAGGGAAACAACTGGACTTCACAGAATTATTCAAAATGGTGGATAATGAAGCACCTTGGGAACAGATTCTGCAACAGATTACGGTTTACACTAAATCTAATGATGAAATCTCTACAAAGAAAAGAGGTAGAGATGATGAAGCAAAGGAGTGTATAATTGTTAAAAAAGAGTCATTCCCTCCTAAAGCAACAGACCCAGGCAATTTTTCTATCCCTTGTACCATAGGGAAGAAAAGGGTGAAGAAAGCTCTCCTTGATTTAGGTTCAAGTGTTAACTTGATACCTTACTCTTTACTGGAGCAAATCGGCAATGTTAATGTGAAACATGTAAAGGTTAATCTAGTAATGGCCGATGGATCTTCACAGGAGCCATGTGGGATTGCAGAGGACATTATAGTTTGTGTTGGCAAACTTCAGTTCTTGGCAGACTTTGTGGTGATGAAGATGGAAACAGAGAAGATACCTATCATACTTGGAAGACCGTTTATGAAAACGGCCAAAGCAATCATTGATGTAAATGAAGGTATAGTGGTACTCCAGGACAGGGAGGAGAGAGCGGTTGTAGACGTCTTTCAAGATGAGACGCAAACACAGGAGGAAGAAGATAGTTATAAAGCTGCATTTCAAGATGCACCCATGACTAGCCGTAAAGATGAAAATCTCAAGGTTGCAGGTAACCATTGTTTGTTGTTTCAGGTACACAAGGAAGAAAAGATTGGAAGAGGAGGAGAAATTCCTGGTGACTGGGAGAAAAGAAGACCCCAACTTGGTGCACCTATAAGAATCAAGAACAAGTTGTGGGTTGTGAAGGGCTTTAAAGAGAAGGAGATGATAGAGATAGAATCTCCACGTCTTAGAAGAATCAAAACAGTTCACAGGAAAAAGCTGAGGAGTTGGTGAGATAACAACATCAACTATGAAGAAAGAACTTGAGCTTTACTAGGTCAAGCTAATGACGTTAAAAGAGCGCTTGCTGGGAGGCAACCCAGTTGATTTTAGAACTTTTAAATTTTACTTTGGTTTGTAATTTTTAAATCTGTTGAACATTATTGTGTAAATATTTTGCGGAACATAGCATCTACTGAAGGATGCTAGTTAGATGTAGCATCTACTGAAGGATGCTAAATTGTAGCACCTACTGATGGGTGTTTGTGAGAAAATTTTGCACCTACTGATGGGTGCTGGTAAGTTTGTAACACCTACTGAAGGGTGTTGGTGGATTTTGGGTCAGGCTCGTGACGTTAAACAAGCGCTACCTGGGAGGCAACCCAGTTGATTGAATATTTCTGTTTGTTTCGTTTTAGTTGCATAATAGGGTTTGCATAAGTAATCTGAACATTGAATTGCAGGGAACCAGTGAGGGGTATGTCTAGGAGGCACGTAGGTTAAGAAAAGAAGGAAAAGAGCACTTCACGAAAGTGTCGCTGAGCGGTAACTTACCGCTGAGCGGTACTCTCGTAGAATGGGCTTTAGTTCCCCTCAGCGGAACCCGAGCCCATTAGGGTATTTTTATACCCCAAGCTGCGTTTTAGGTTTTCTTTCCAGGCTCTTCTCTGCACAAACACTCCCACATACCTTTTCCAAGGTTTTCCACATCTTTTCATTCTTTCCTCTTGAAAATTTCTCTTCCACTCACTTGCTCACTAGTGTTCCATTCAAGTTTGGGGTTGGAAGAGAGTATCTTAGATTGGAAACATTCTCATTGCATCTAGTATCTCCACCCAAGTAAGTAAAATGCATTTTGTTCATTCTAGGGTTTTTGATTTTGAATGTGATTGTCAAAGCATGATTATTTAGGGGTTTTGATTTCTATGCATGATTTGATGATATATTTGATGTTTGAACCGATTAAACTGCATGATTATGAACTGGAAAACTGAAAATTGCATTTGGGTGGAGTTAGGACAGCTTTAAGAGAGATTTTTCAAAACTCTGCAGAGTTACTGCTCAGGGGTAAACTGCCGCTGAGCGGCACTCTGCCAGACCTGAGTTTTCTTGAATTTTTGCGTTTTGGACTATGGCACTGGTGGCGCTGAGGGGAAATTCTGGCCCTTAGCGGTGGTTTAGCTTCTAAAAGAGTTGTGTTCTGTGTTTTACTAATGATTAACATCATGTTCTGTGGTTTTGTATTTGTGTTTGAATGCAGGAATGGCATCCTCTTCAGGAAAGAGATTGAAAACCATGGCAACCAAGAGAAAGGAAAAGGAACCAGAGCAACCCCACTCTAGCAGGTTCCTCTCTAGGAAACATGAGAAGCACTTTAGGGTGGTTCAGGACAGGAGACTTCTGATGGAAAGAAAAGTTGGAATGATACCTAACTTTGCTCCTCAATTTGGAGAGCAAGTGTTAGGGAATGACTGGGGTAAGCTACTCACCTATCCTGCACCTGCCAACATAGCTGTGGTAAAGGAATTCTACACCAATGCAAAGAAGATTGGTGATTATCCAGCTGAAAATTATTTGGGCTATGTCAGAGGCCATGCTATCAGGTATGATCCTGATTCTATCAATAACTTCCTGGACACTGTGTGGGCTGGTGAGCAGTGCCAGTTTGCTCTTTGCATGGAGGAAGGTGCTGATTATGAGGATGTGGAGAGAGTACTATGCATACCTGGAGGACACTTCCAAAGGAATCGATCTGGCTCAGTGGTTAAAATTAGGAGGACGGATTTGACTCCTCTTGCAAAGTATTGGATGGCGTTTTCTCATGCCAACATTCAGCCATGTTCACATGTGTCAGATATTACTCTCAGCAGGGCACTATTCATTTACTGTGCTATCAGAAACTTAAATGTTAATATTGGGCAGGTGATAGCTGATGAGATTAGTGTGTGCGCCAATACCTCAAACAACAAAGCACCACTAGGACATCCCTCCTTGATCACTCACCTTTGCAAGATAGCTGGGGTAGACACTTCTGCTCCACCATTTGAGAGGCCAAGAAAAGCTATTAATGAGGCTTATTACAGACAGTACTATGGAGGTGAGGAAGCAGCTCAACCAGTTCCACCACGCCATGCTCGTAGAGAGAGAGGGCCAGCACAGAGCCAGACATCTACTGAGACACATGAAGCAGAACCATTCCAGATGAGGGACATGTATATGTCTCTTATAGGTGCTCAGTTGCAGTCCATTCACAGAGGACAGGTGGCCATTGCTGAGATGATTGTGGGGATGTACGATACACCTCCAGCCCACAGGTGGACTATGGATGCATTCCATAATGTGGTAGCTTGGCCAGAGGAACCAGTGCATGGAGGAGGAGCTGAAGCAGCTGAAGCTTCAGTTAGAGAGATCGAAGAAGATGAAGCTGATGATGATGATGCATTTGAAGATGATGAAGATGAGGAGGAGGAGGAAGATACAGAGGACAGCTCAGACTGATGAGGAGCTGAGATAGCATTTACTGATGAATGCTATCATATGCTTATGCTTTTGTTGGTTTAAGTTTTCTGAACTTATTTGTATTCTTTGTTTTTAGATTAGGGTTTGATGTACTCTATTGAACACCTGGTTTGTTATGATGGTTTGCTAATAACTGTGATTGTGTGATAAGTAATGCTTGATGATGCTTATTGTGAGATTAAGCAGGATGTGTATGTCAAATGTGGATGAGCTTATATGTGAGGTTTTGAGCTCCAGAGTTGTTATTGTTAAATGCTATTACTTTGAAAGCATGAATGACTTTGCCCAGGTTTTCTATGATTGAATCAATTGCTTGTTTTGCATCATATGATCAAGGCCGTTTGTTGGAACCCTTTTTATTGGCCAAATTCATAAAGTTAGCCCACTAAAAGAGAACACTTTGTGTTCTATCCTTTGAACCCTTAGCCTTGAACATACACTGAAAACCCTTGATTGAAAATCTTTACCTTGAGTTAAGTAGAAGATCTTGTGTGGTATTATTAAATGTTCAAGTTTGGGGTTGTTAGGAAAACATGAAAAAGGAAAAGCATTGAGCTAAGAGCTAAAAAGTAAGAATATGCAAAGAAAAAGAAAAGAAAAGAAAAAGAAGCAAAACTCAATGCAAATGCAAAGGCAAGTTGGGAAGAATAAGAAAAATTGTGTTGTTATGATTCTCTTAACTCAAGGATTTTGTGATCCAGAAAAACCAATGTTCTTGTTAGCCCAACCACATTATAAGCCATTGAAAAGTCCTTGTGATGATGCATGCTTGTGAATGTTTTTGATTATGGTAAAATGAAAGGCAAAGTTGATTCATGTGACATTGTGATAGTAGAGTGAATGAGTGATTACCTCTTATACACTTGAGTGTGAGTGAAACACTTTACCTAGTGAGGAAATATTCCATGAACACATGAACATCCATGCTTAATTGATTGATCATTCATGAAAAATAGCATTTGTTGGAATTTAAATGACTTTGTGAACACTAAAGCATGTGCACATCTTGATTGAACCCTTGGTCATAAGTTTGATTGAAATTTTTACTTATCTTGAAAAAGAGGATCTTTGAATAAGTGAACCATCATATGAATTGGTAGAAGATTGAGTTACATCTTGTTTGCTTGAGGACAAGCAAAGTTCTTAGTTTGGGGTTGTGATAACAGTTGAAAAACTGTTATTTTCATGCTTAAATTGATACTAAAAGCAACCTTTAACACTTAGAAACTAGCTTGAAATCATGCTTTTCTTCATATTTTCAGAAACAAGAGAGCTGGACAGGTTTATGCTTGATTTCAGTGTTTTTGTGCAGGTTTTAAGGTGAATTTAGTGAAAGAAGTGAAGAAGGAGAGAGATGGAATCAGAAAAGACATCAAAAAGTGCAAAAGGAGAAGCCGCAAGTACCGCTCAGCGGCAGTTTACCGCTGAGTGATGGACAAATTTATGATCACCAAAATATGATGTCACAAACTTGTTTAACAATCGGCAAGTATGACCGAATCGTTTCAAGTAATAAACTCGGTAAGACCAAGTATCGTTCTCCCAAAGGACTCACGGCCTAGTTTAGTTATGTGATTTGTTGATTAGCTAAGACTTAAGAACAAAATAAGTGGAGTTTAATATGCAAAAGACGAAAATAAACATGTATGCATGAGGTTGATCAATGGCTAAAACAAAAGACAAGCACTTTCAATGAAATATATTGATGAATATGTTGTTGAGGGTCAATTTCATCTTATCCACTCTCATATATTTTAGGAATTCAACATTCAAGTCATCATTGTTAATGCCACTCTCTAAATTACCTTTCAAGAAGGCTTCTCCCTAATTACGAGTTCATACGATTCCTAGCATTCCTAATAATTAGTTTATTTAGCACAGGAGCTTAAGGCAACCAATATACTATTGGGAGAAATTCCCCGGATCTAGACTTCCCCGTACGTTCCCGTATCGACAAAATCAATAGTCATGCATTGAATGAGTTAAACAAAGCAAGCATTGAGCAAAGAGGAAAAACCCTAACTAATGATGAAAGAAAGCATAAGTCTTAGATTAAGATGCAAGCACAAATTCCATATATGAGAGATTCAAAAGATTACATTGATTCCCCAACAAACATACAAGGTTTAGTTCACCATATTCATGGTGAACCTAGATGAACAATAATGAAACAATGAAAGATAAAACCCTAGAAAGGTGAAGAGGTAGCCTGAGCATCCAAGATCCTCCTTCAAAGGGGTGGAAGAGAGAGTGTTTGCTTTGTTTCTGCCAAAGATACCAACCCTAAGACATCTAGGTCTTTAAATAGGACATAAAAATAATAGAAAACGGGTCCAGCCCCAAACAGATCATAAAATCGCATAAAACTGGCCCAAAACTCGTCTGGTTGAATTTTTTCGTATTCTGGTTCACTTTTCTGGTTGACTGGTTGACTTTTTGGTTGACTGTTGACTTTTTGGTTGACTGGTTGACTTTTCTGGTTGACTGGTTGACTTTTCTGGTTTCTGGTTGAGTTTTCTGATTCCATCTCTCTCCTTCTTCACTTCTTTCACTAAATTCACCTTAAAACCTGCACAAAAACACTGAAATCAAGCATAAACCTGTCCAGCTCTCTTATTTCTGAAAATATGGATAAAAGCATGATTTCAAGCTAGTTTCTAAGTGTAAAGGTTGCTTTTTGTGTCAATTTTAAGCATGAAAATAACAGTTTTTCAACTGTTATCACTGAGCGGCACTCACGAGCTCACGGGAGGACCGCTGAGGGGCAAAATGGCCGCTGAGGGGAAGAAACTACTCACGCACTTACCGCTGAGCGGCACTTTACCGCTGAGCGACACACTTATGGGCTTGGACCTAGATTTTTTGTAATTTTAGAATAGTATATAAGCTTTAGGACGTCCTAGGGTTTGTATCTTTGGCAGAAACGAAGCAAACACTCTCTCTTCCACCCCTTTGAAGGAGGATCTTTGATGCTCAGGCTACCTCTTCACCTTTTTAGGGTTTTATCTTTCATTCTTTCATTATTGTTCATCTAGGTTCACCATGAATATGGTGAACTAAACCTTGTATGTTTGCTTGGGAATCAATGTAATCTTTTGAAACTCTCATATATGGAATTTGTGCTTGCATCTTAATCTAAGACTTATGCTTTCTTTCATCATTAGTTAGGGTTTTTCCTCTTTGCTCAAGGCTTGCTTTGTTTAACTCATTCAATGCATGATTATTGATTTTGTCGATACGGGAACGTACGGGAAAGTCTAGATCCGGGGAATTTCTCCCAATAAGTATATTGGTTGCCTTAACCTCCTGTGCTAAATAAACTAATTATTAGGAATGCTAGGAATCGTATGAACTCGTAATTAGGGAGAAGCCTTCTTGAAAGGTAATTTAGAGAGTGGCATTAACAATGATGACTTGAATGTTGAATTCCTAAAATATATGAGAGTGGATAAGATGAAATTGACCCCAACAACATATTCATCAATATATTTCATTGAAAGTGTTTGTCTTTTGCTTTAGCCATTGATCATACTCATGCATACATGTCTATTTTCATCTTTTGCATATAAAAATCCAATTATTTCGTTCTTAAGTCTTAGCTAATCAACAAATCACATAACTAAACTAGGCCGTGAGTCCTTTGGGAGAACGATACTTGGTCTTACCGAGTTTATTACTTGAAACGATTCGGTCATACTTGCCGATTGTAAAACAAGTTTGTGACATCATATTTTGGTGTTCATAAATTTGTCATCAGTCCACTTCCTCCACTTCGTCCATTTCGTCCACTTCCTCCACTACGTCTACTTCGTCCACTTTGTCAACTTCCTCAACTTCGTGAAGTTCGTCCACTTCGTAAACTTCTTCTTAAACTAGTTCTTCCGCTTCTTCCACTTCTTCCACTTCCTCTACTTCGTCCACTTCTTCTTCCACTACGTGCATTTCGTACACTTCCTCCACTTCCTCAACTTCCTCCACTTCCTCCTCTTCGTCAACTTCGCCCACTTCGTCCATTTCATCCATTTCGTCCACTTCGTCCACTTCGACCACTTCGTCCTCTTCGTCCACTTCGTCCAATTCGTGATTTTCGTTCACTTCGTCAACTTCGTCCACTTGGTCAAAATCCTCCACTTCCTCTAGTTCCTCCACTTCCACCACTTCCTCCACTTCTTCTACTTCCTCCACTTCCTCCCCTCGAACAAGTTCCTCCACTTCCTCCACTTCGCCAACTTCTTCTTCCACTTCCTCCACTTCCTCCACGTCCTCCACTTCCTCCACTTCTTCTTCCACTTCGTCAATTTCATCTACTTCGTCCACTTGATCCACTTCCTCCACTTCCTCCACTTCCTACACTTCCTCCACTTCCTCCACTTCCTTTACTTCCTCCACTTCCTCCACCTTATCCACTTCGTCCACTTCATCCACTACATCAACTTCGTCCACTTAGTCCACTTCGTCCACTTCGTTCCCTTTGTGAACTTCTTCCACTTCTTCTTCCACTTCTTCTTCCTCTTCTTCCACTTCGTCCACTTCCTCCACTTCCTCCACTTCCTCCACTTCCTCTAGTTCCTGCACTTCGTCCACTTCTTCTTCCACTTTCTCCACTTCCTCCAGTTCCTCCACTTCGTCCACTTCTTCTTCGACTTTCTCCACTTCCTCCAGTTCCTCCACTTCGTCCACTTCGTTTTCTTCGTCTACCTCGTCCACATCATCCACTTAGTCAACTTCGTCCACTTCATCCACTTCGTTAACTTCGTCCACTTATTCTTCCACTTCTTCTTCCACTTCTTACACTTCTTCCACTTCGTTCTCTTCGTCCTCTTCTTACACTTCTTCCACTTCGTTCTCTTCGTCCTCTTCGTCCACTTCCTCCACTTCGTCCACTTCCTACACTTCCAGCACTTCCTTCACTTCCTGCACTACGTCCACTTCCTCCACATCGTCCACTTCTTCCACTTCATCAGCTTCGTCAACTTCCTCCACTTCGTGATTTTCGTCCAGTTCCTTCACTTCTTTCACTTCGTCCACTTCGTCCACTTCCTCCACTTCCTGCACTTTCTCCACTTCCTGCACTTCCTCCACTACGTCCACTTCCTCCACATCGTTCACTTCGTCCACTTTTTCCACTTCTTCTTCCACTTATTCCACTTCGTCCTCTTCGTCCTCTTCGTCCACTTCCTCAACTTCCTCCAGTTCCTCCACTTCGTCAACTTTGTCCACTTCTTCTTCCACTTCTTCCACTTCTTCTACTTCGTCCTCTTCGTCCCCTTCCGTTCATTTCCTCCACTTCGTCCACTTCCTCCAGTTCCTCCACTTCGTCTACTTCGTCCACTTCGTCCTCTTTGTCCACTTCGTCCAATTCGTGATTTTCGTTCACTTCGTCAACATCGTCCACTTGGTCAAAATCATCCACTTCCTCTAGTTCCTCCACTTCCACCACTTCCTCTACTTCTTCTACTTCCTCCACTTCCTCCACTTCCTCCACATCCTCCACTTTGTCCATTTCTTCTTCCACTTCTTCCACTTCGTCAATTTCGTCTACTTCGTCCACTTGATCCACTTCCTCCACTTCCTCCACTTCCTACACTTCCTCCATTTCCTCCACTTCATCCACTTCGTCCACTGCATCAACTTCGTCCACTTCGTCCACTTCGTTCACTTCGTCAACTTCTTCCACTTCTTCTTCCACTTCTTCTTCCGCTTCTTCCACTTCGTCCTCGTCGTCCACTTCCTCCATGATGGAAGACCATCTAAGACGCACATTGGACCTCTTACTAGAGCCATGGCAAAGAGGATTCAAGAGGAAGAAGGATCGCCTACCATTTTGCTTTTAGGGAAGGTAATTTACATTGATTCTTTTTCCCATAATTAAAAGCACATTTTTCTTGCTTTGTAGGATTAATAAAAAGCAGCTGCCAATATAAAGACTTGGGGAAAAGCTTGCTGCCCAAACTATCAAACAAAGGTGTTTTACATGTGTGCTGCTGGCCGAAACCACCAAAATAGAATTTGGCGCTTTCCATTTTCAAACTTGCTGCCCAAGAATTCACATGAGCTGTGTGAGCTGCTGCCCAAACCAAAATTGGCGCCATTCATTTCAGTTTAATTGTCATTTCATTTTGAATTTCATTTCAGATCTGAGGCTCTTATTTCCCTATAAATAAGAGACCTCTTTCACCATGTAAAGAACTTTTGAGCTTAGTAAATTGCTGCTGAAATTAACTTCCAACCCTATTGCTCTTGAGTCATTTATTCTCTCTACTTTCTCTTCCCTTTCCTCTAGGTTCCTTCCATTGTAGGAAGGCCTTCTAAGCTGTGAGGTTCCCACACATACTCATTCCACTCAAACACACCAACCATCAATCAATCTCACTCAATTTCCGCTGCATCCACACTGTTGATTTCAATCCACTGCACCAATACAGTTCTCGGTTTTTGAAGCTTTGTCTGCAAGGTCCAGGTCATTCTAAGCATGACTAAGCTTCCATCAAGTGGTATCAGAGCCTGGTTGTCCACGCAAACCAGTGTGTTCTGTTTTGTTTCCAGAGGTGTTGTTTTTCATTTCTGTTTTGCTGTGTATTACTTTTCCAGTAGTTCAATTTGAGTTTCCTTTGTGTGTTGATGTTGTCCTTTCATTTTAATCGGTGAAACTTCATTGTTTGAGTCAATTCCAGCCTTATAATTCAAAATTCAGTGCTGTTATAGTCTTGTGCAATTGTTGCAGTATTTTTTTTTCTGTTTTGTTTAGTTTCCTGATTCTGTTGGAGTATTTTGTGTTAATTGATTTGCAAGTGCTAAACAAGCTGTATATATACCAAATAAGGCAATGAGGACTTGATCTAGCCTGGGTTATACAAGCTGAAGCATTAAAAGTGTAAATCAGATATGAATTTGGTGTGAATTCTGTTGCAGAAATTAAATCTGGTGCAACATGTCTAAAATTGTTTCAGCAGTTTTTCTTTGATTCTGGAGCTTGGTACAACATTGTATAATGTTGTTGAATGTGTCTTAAGGTATAGCAAACCAGAATAAGCACTAAAATGCAGTATGCATAGTGTGGTTGCTCAAAATCCTTAACCATTCACCATTTCAGCTTGAAATTATAGCTCTTCACCGTGCTAATCTATTTGAATTGGTCTAATCTGAATTTGGTCATGCTAAGCACATTAAATCTAGCTTAGATATGTGTTTATACACTTCTTAGAGTCATTGCCTTTGTTGTCCAGTTTTTGATTCCATGAAAAGCTAAATTTTTGTTTTTGTTATAAGTTTGTTACAGGGTTTACATCTACTGATGGATGTTAGGCGGAAGAGTATCTACTGAAGGATACTATGTTTGTATACACCTACTGATGGGTGTTGGTAAGAAAGATTTGCATCTATTGAAGGGTGCTGGAGGATTTTGGGTCAGGCTCATGACGTTAAACAAGCGCTACCTGGGAGGCAACCCAATTGATTGATTTTATCTGTATTGTTTGTTTTGATTCTGCTTTAGTTGCATGATAGGGATTGAATGTTTGAGTGATCTGAGAATTTAATTACAGGGAGAAAGTGAGGGGCATGAGTAGGAGGCACCTAGGTTAAGCTAGGAAGAAGAAAAGCACTTCACGAAAGTGCCGTTGAGCGACAAACTGCCGCTGAGCGGTAGTGTCGCAGAATGGGCTTAGGTTGCCCCTTAGCGGAACTCAAGCCCATTAGGGTATTTTTATACCCTAAGTCACGCTTTGGCATCTATTTTCATATTCTTCTCTGTACACACTCCTACACACTTTTCCAAAGGTTCTCTACATTTTTCCTTTCATTCCTCTTTAGAAAATCTCCCTTCCACTCACTTTCTCACTAGTTTTCCATTTAAGTTTGGGGTGGGGAGAGAGCATCATTGATGGGGCTAAGTTTTTCAAAACACTAGAGTAGGATTTGTTTTATCAATCACTTGTTTTTAGAATAGGATTTGATGTACTCAATTGGAAGTTTTGTCTGTTATGATGGTTTGCTTAAGATTGTTGTTTGGTAAGTAATGCCTGATGATGCCTTGATATTGATTGATGTTGAGATGTGCATATTATATGCTTATACAGGTGGTTCACAAGCTTTGTGAACAAATGCATGATGTTATGATTGTGATTATGATACTAAGCAGGATGTGTACATGTGGAATGTGAATGAGCTTATATGTGAGGTTTTGAGCTCCAGAGTTTTTGTGATTGAATGCTATTACTTTGAAAGCATGAATGATTTTGCCTAGGTTTTCTATGATTGAATCAATTGCTTGTTTGCATCATATGATCAAGGCCATTTGTTGGTAACCCTTTTATTAGCCAAATTCATAAATTTAGCCCACTAAAAGAGAGCACTATGTGTTCTATCATTTGAACCCGTAGCCTTGAACATAATTTGAAAACCCCTTGTGTAAAGCTTTACCTTGAGTTAAGTAGAAAATATTTTATGGTATTGATAAATGTTCAAGTTTGGGGTTGTTGGAAAATAGAAAAGGGAAATTGAAAGCATTGAGCTAAGAGCTAAGAGCTAAGAACTAAGTATGTGAAAAGAAAAAGAAAAAGAGAAAGAAAAGAGAAGAAAAAGCAAAGCTCAATGCAAAAGAAAGTTGGGAATAAGTAAGAATGGTTGTGTTTATATGATTCTCTTAACTCAAGGGTTTTGTGATCTAGAAAAACCAATTTTCTTGTTAACCCAACCACATTATAAGCCATAAAAAAGTCCTTGTGATGATGCTTGCTTGTAAGTGTTTTTTATTGTGCTTAAATGAAATGCAAAGTTGATTCATGTGACATTATGATAGTAGAGTGAATGAGTGAATACCTCTTATACACTTGTGTGTTTGAGTGAAACACTTTATCTAGTGAGGAAAGATTCCATGAACATATAAGAACATCTTTGCTTAGTTGATTGATCATTCATGAAAAGTAGCATTTGTTGGATAGTATGTGATTGTTTGAACACTAAAGCATGTGCATGTCTTGATTGAAATCTTTGCAATGAGCTTAATTGAGTACTTACTTATCTTGAAAAAGGAGTTTTGAATGTGGTGAACCATTATATGGATTGATGGAAGACTGAATTACATCTTGTTTGCTTGAGGACAAGCAAAGTTTTAAGTTTGGGGTTGTGATAACGGTTGAAAAACCATTATTTTTATGCTTAAAATTGATACCAAAAGCAACCTTTAAGACTTAGAAACTAGCTTGAACTCATATTTTTGCTTTAGTTTTGTGAATAAGAGAGTTAAAAGTGAATTTAATGGTTTTGTGCAAGATTCCCTTGATTTTGTAGGCTAATTGAATGATTTGAAAGAAGAATTGAAGTACCAAATGATTGGAGTGCTGAAAAGTCAACCAGAAACCAGAAAAGTCAACCAGAATACGAAAAAAGTCAACCAGACGAGTTTTGGGCCAGTTTTCTGCGATTTTATGATCTATTTGGGCCTGGACCCGTTTTCTATTATTTTTATGTCCTATTTAAAGACCTAGATGTCTTAGGGTTTTGTATCTTTGGTTGGGAGGAAGCAGAAACACACTTTTCACCCCTTGGGGTAGATTGGGAGATGGTGACGGCTCTCCTCTTCTCTTTCTAGGGTTTTTCTATCTCTTTTATTCTTTCATTATTGTTCATCTAGTTTCACCATGAATATCGTGAACTAAACCTTGTATTGTTGTTGGGGAATCAATGTAGTCTTGTGAAACTCTCATATATGGAATTTGTTTTAACATCTTATATTAAGATACATGCTTTCTTTCATCTTTAGTTAGGGATTTTTCTCTTTGCTTAATGCTTGCTTTGTTTAACTCATTCATTGCCATGATTATTGATTTTGTCGATATGGGAACGTACGGGGAAATCTAGATCCGGGGAATTTCTCCCACTAGCATATTGGTTGCCTTTAAGCTCCTGCACTTCAGAACTAATTACTAGGAATGTTAGGAATTGTATGAACTCGTAATTAAGGATAGGCCTTCTTGCAAGGTGATTTAGAGAGTGGCATTAGCAATTCATGAAAAGAATCATGAATTCCTAAAGTATATGAGAGTGGATAAGATGAAATTGATAACCCCAACAACATACTCATCCATCTAATTCATTAAAGTGTTGTTTTCCTCTTTTCCATTGATCAAATTCATGCATACATGTTTAATTATTGTCTTTTGCATTTAAACCTAAAATCAATTGTTTACAAGTCTTAAATAATCAATAAATCATATAGCTAACTAGGCCATGAGTCCTTTGGGAGAACGATACTTGGTCTTACCGAGTTTTATTACTTGATACGATTCGGTCACACTTGCCGATTGTTAAACAAGTTTTTGGCGCCGTTTTTCGGTGTTCATAAATTTGTCATCACTCCACTTCGTCCACTTCATCCACTTCCTCCACTTCCTCCACTTCCTCCTCTTCCTCCACGTCCTCCACTTCCTCCACTTCTTCTACTTGCTCCACTCTCCACTTCCTCAACTTCTTCTTCCACTTCCTCCACTTCCTCCACTTCATCCACTTCCTCCACTTCGTCCAGTTCGTCCACTTCGTCAACTTCGTCCCCTTCCTCAACTTCGCCCACTTCCTCAACTTCGTCCACTTCCTCAACTTCCTCCACTTCCTCCACTTCCTTCCTCCACTTTCTCCACTTCATCCACTTCCTCCAATTCCTCCACTCTTCTTCCACGACTTCATCCACTTCCACGACTTCCTCAACTTCGTCCACTTCTTCTTCCACTTCGTCCACTTCTTCCACTTCCTCCACTTTCACCACTTCCTCCAGTTCCTCCAGTTCCTCAACTTCCTCAACTTCCTCCACTTCTTCCACTTAATCCTCTTCGTCCACTTCGTCATTTTCGTCCACTTAATCCTCTTCGTCCAATTCGTCCACTACGTCAACTTCATCCACTTTGTCAATTTCGTCAACTTCGTCCACTTCCTCCACTTCCTCTACGTCGTCAACTTCCAAAACTTCGTCCACTTCGTCCACTTCATCCACTTTCTCCACTTCGTCCACTTCATCAACTTCGTCCACCTCGTCCATTTCGTCAACTTCGTCCACTTCGTCAAATTCGTCCACTTCGTCAACTTTATAAACTTCGTCCACTTCCTCCACTTCTTCTACTTCCTCCACTTCCTCTACTTCCTCCACTTCCTCCACTTCTTCTTCCACTTTGTTCACTTCCTCCGCTTCCACCACTTCATCCACTTCCTCCACTTCATCCACTTCGTCCGCTCCGTCAACGTCGTCCACTTCCTCCACTTCCTCCACTTCCTCCACTTCGTCAACTTCGTGAACTTCGTCTACTACGTCAACTTTGTCCACTTCGTCAACTTCGTCCATTTCCTCCACTTCCTCCACTTCCTCCACTTCGTCCACTTCGTCCACTTCCTCCACTTCGTCCACTTCCTCCACTTCGTCCATTTTGTCCACTTCGTCCACTTGGTGCACTTCATCATTTTCGGCCATTTCGGCAACTTCGTCAACTTCCTCCACTTACTCCACTTCCACGACTTCCTCCACTTTTTCCACTTCATCCACTTCTTTTTCCACTTCGTCCACTTCCTCCACTTCCTCCACTTCCACCACTTCCTCCAGTTCCTCCACTTCCTCAACTTAATCCTCTTCGTCCACTTAATCCTATTCGTCCACTTTGTCATTTTCGTCCACTTCGTCAACTTGGTCCACCTCGTCAACTTCCTCCACTTCTTCCACTTCGTCGACATCGTCCACTTAATGTAATTCGTCCACTACGTCAACTTCGTCCACTTCGTCTACTACGTCAACTTCGCCCACTTCGCCCACTTCGTCCACTTCGTCAACTTCCTCCACTTCCTCCATGATGATGGGCTCGCACCTCACACAAAAGTTGATTGCAAAATTAATGCAGTATAGTACTAGGAAGTGGCTCCTGGGTCGTCTCTCAATGACCAATATTGTGGTTCAGTCTCAGATTAAACACGAAGTGGGGGGTTTTGTGATTTTTTTGGTTGCGGTAAAATTAAGTAGCATTCAAATAAAATTCAAAACAGTAAAATGAAACTAAAATAGTGAGAACGAAATTGGTACAGTGAAAACGAAATTACAGCAACATTAAACAGTAAAAACAGATCTGGAACAAAAAACAAAAATGCAGAAAACGAAAATACAGTAAACAGTAAAAACAGAAAATAGTAAATTTCAAATATGAAAACAGAATCAACATTACAGCAACAAAATACCGAGAACAAAATTACAATGAACAATTTTAAGTGAAATAATCGACAACATGGTAAAAACAACAGTGGAAATTGAACGGCAGACAAACAACAACAGAAATTAAATCGCAGCAGAATTTAAATCACATTAGTAAACAAAACAGTAAAATAGCATTGAAAATTCAGTAATAGAAAATTAAATCAAACTGTTCATTGCATTAAAATTCATTATAACAATGAAAATAAAATAGGAAGCTAACGTGTACAACCGCTCAACCGTAGCCTTCCATTCTCAGTTGCAAACTCCTACTGTTCTAGCACCTTTGCTGTATTTTCCAGCCTACTGCCCAGCACTCTTTGCATTCTCTCCTCACTACACGACTGTATTACACTCTCCTACACTACTCTTCATTACATTCTGGTGGAAAACTACACTACACTACTGGAAATCACCGTACTGGAATGGGAGCTAGTGGAAGAAAAATGGGAGCTACTGGAACTCTGGAAGAGAGCCTCTCCCTAGGCCGTAACCACTCACTGAAGGCTGCTCCCACTCCCCTTTTATTGCTGCCGTGAGGTGCTTTTCCAAGAAAGACAAAAATAAAATTGTGCTTATTCCAGCAGCTTTTCCGTGTGTTTGTCTCCCTAGCACCTTTGTTTTTTTCTTCAATGCTAAAAGTCAACAAAGGTGGGCCCTCCATGTCTTGCTTTCCATGTCTTGCTTTCTTTTCTCCAGAATAATCACTGTGTTCTCCTCTCTGCTTCCGAAAGTAAATCAGTGCAGCTTGTGCTTTTTTGCAGTTCAGCTGCTTGCCTCTCTTCTCCATTCCATTCAGCCGTGTTTGTCTCTATGCGGGATCTTCTTCCAGCCGTCCAAGAGCACCACTCACCCTTTACGTGGACCAGTCCCTTGCTGCCTTTGTGCACCTCCAGCTGGACCGTGAGCTTCTACTGCCAAGAGTGTTGGACGTGAATGTGGCTGCTGCCGTACCGTGAGCTCCTCACGCAGCTGCTGGACTCTTCCTTTCTTGCTTCCATGAAATGCTGCTTCACGGTGCTGGAACGGTGGAGGATTCTGGACTGGTGCTCTAGCCGATGACCTTTTCCTACACGTCCAGCCTCCTTTCTTTGCTACTGCTGTTCTTGTTGCTGGACCGTGATGGACGCTGCTTTCAAGCTTGTTGGATGCTTCTTCTTTCGCGTGAAGATGTTTCACTCTACTGGGCGTGCAAGCTGCTGTTGTGTGCTTCCATGAGATCTAGCTCAAAGACGTGGTGGCCGTGATGCTTGCTGGAAGCTGCTGCCCCTTAGAATCCGCGTGAAGCTTACTTTTATTGGGCCGTGGCTGCTGCTGGAAAATGAAGCGTGGACGTGTGCTTGGACGCACCCCCTTTTTGCTGCTGGACTCCTCTTCTTTTGCCACCGCAACACTTCTCTTCCACGTGCTGTGCTCCCGTGTTGCTGCTGGCTGGACCGATGCTGTCTTCTCTTCAACGCTGGTTCATGTGTGCTTACTGGATGCAGCAAACCTGACGTGGTAGTGTGTCCAAAGCCCAAAAGAAATCAGCTCCCCCTTTTATTGGATGCTCCATGTGCACACCAAAGCTGCTGCTCATGGGCCGTGACCCTCTTCTGTGTGGGTTCTTCTCTTCTTGCTGGATCAAGGCCGTAAGTGCCTCTTCATCAGCGTGGTGTGCTGTTGTCCAGCTCTCTCCAGCATCCGTGACAAGGGGAATAACTTCCCATGTGCCTTGTTGTCCTTTCTAGCCCATGGAGCATTTTGTTGTTTCCTCAATTTGTGGGTCGTGAATATGCTTCTCTCTTCCAAGGAAAAAGGTTATATTCTAAGTGGTGGATGGACCCCATATTTCAGCATGTAAGAGATTCACATTTTCTTCAATCAACCTTTGACAAAGGCAAGAAAAAGGGGGGCCGTGTGCAGCAATGACACTTCAACAAATTCAACATTTTGGATTTTGGAGCTCCTCCCATGTGGACGTGAGTTTTGTCAAGCCATGAGTGGTGGCCCCATTTTGGTGTCTCCCACTTCCTTCCAAAAAGAATAAAAGATTTCTCCATTTTGTCTTAGGAGGCCGTGAGATAACCAAGAGCTTTGCTTCCTTTTGAATGCTACTGGACAATTTACGTGAAAGGCATATGTATTTATGTGGATGTTTCCAAATGCATTTCTACCATGAGGTGCACTTCCTTGTAGCCAATCAAGAAGCTTAAAACCCTTTTAAGTTGTGGCCGTGAGATGCTCCTAATTAATTACTTCCCAACAAAATTTAATCCCCGATAATTTCCCTATAATTAAAAATGCAAATAATTAGTCATAGATAATTCAAAGTAATTAAAATAAGAATTTCTAGTCAAAATAAGCATAATTAGGAAATATGGAAAAATATTGGACATTTAAGTAGAATTTCCTGATTAATTATAGCACATTAAACTAAGTGAAGTGAACAAAATATCGATTCATCACTCCACTTCCTCCACTTCGTCAACTTCGTGAACTTCGTCCACTTTCTCAACTTCGTCATCTTCGTCAACTTCGTCGACTTCCTCCACTTCGTCCACTTCTTCCACTTCCTCCACTTCCTCAAATTCCTCCACTTCCTCAACTTCCTCCACTTCGTCCACTTAATCCTCTTCGTCCACTTAATCCTCTTCGTCCACTTCGTCCATTTTGTCAACTTCGTCCACTTTGTCAACTTCGTCCACTTCCTCAACTTCGTCCACTTCCTCCACTTCCACGACTTCCTCCACTTTTTCCACTTCATCCACTTCCTCCAATTCCTCCACTCTTCTTCCACTTCGTCCACTTCTTCTTCCACTTCTTCCACTTCCTCCACTTCCACCACTTCCTCCACTTCCTCCAAATCCTCCACTTCCTCAACTTCCTCCACTTCGTCCACTTAATCCCCTTCGTCCACTTAATCCTCTTCGTCCACTTCGTCATTTTCGTCCACTACGTCAACTTCGTCCAATTCGTCCACTACGTCAACTTCATCCACTTCGTCAACTTCGTCCACTTCCTCCACTTCGTCAACTTCCTGAACTTCGTCCACTTCGTCAACTTCGTCCACTCGTCAACTTCGTCAACTTCGTCCACTTCGTCCACTTTCTCCACTTTCTCCACTTCGTCCACTTCGTCAACTTCGTCCACCTCCTCCACTTCGTCAACTTCGTCCACTTAGTCAAATTCGTCCACTTCGTCAACTTTATAAACTTCGTCCACCTCCTCCACTTCCTCCAGTTCTTCTACTTCCTCCACTTCCTCCACTTCCTCCACTTCTTCTTCCACTTCGTCCATTTCCTCCACTTCCATCACTTCCTCCACTTCCTCGACTTCGTCCACTTCGTCCGCTTCGTCAACTTCGTCCACTTCCTCCACTTCGTCAACTTCGTGAACTTCGTCCACTACGTCAACTTCGTCCACTTCGTCAACTTCCACTACGTCAACTTCGTCCACTTCGTCAACTTCGTCCATTTCCTCCAGTTCCTCCACTTCGTCCACTTCCTCCACTTCCTTCACTTCCTCCAATTCGTCCATTTCGTCCACTTGGTCCACTTCATCATTTTCGGCCATTTCGGCAACTTCGTCAACTTCGTCAACTTCGTCCACTTCGTCCACTTCCTCCACTTACTCCACTTCCACGACTTCCTCCACTTTTTCCACTTCATCCACTTCATCCACTTCCTTCAATTCCTCCACTGTTCTTCCTCTTGGTCCACTTCTTCTTCCACTTCCTCCACTTCCACCACTTCCTCCGCTTCCTCAACTTAATCCTCTTCGTCCACTTAATCCTCTTCGTCCACTTAATCCTCTTCATCCACTTTGTAATTTTCGTCCACTTCGTCAACTTCGTCCACCTCGTCAACTTCCTCCACTTCCTCCACTTCGTCCACATCGTCCACTTCGTCCAATTCGTCCACTACGTCAACTTCCTCCACTACGTCAACTTCGCCCACTTCGTCTACTTCGTCCACTTCGTCAACTTCCTCCACTTCCTCCACTTCCTCCACTTCGTCAACTTCGTGAACTTCGTCCACTTCGTCAACTTCGTCAACTTCCTCCACTTCCTCCACTTCCTCCACTTCGTCCACTTCGTCCACTTCGTCAACTTCGTCCACCTCGTCCACTTCGTCCACTTTGTCCACTTCGTCAAATTCGTCCACTTCGTCAACTTCATAAACTTCGTCCACTTCCTCTACTTCCTCCACTTCTTCTACTTCCTCCACTTCCTCCACTTCCTTAACTTCGTCCACTTCTTCTTCCACTTCTTCCACTTGCTCCACTTCGTCCAATCCGTCAACTTGGTCCACTTCGTCCACTTTCTCCACTTCCTCCACTTCGTCAACTTCGTGAACTTCGTCCACTTCGTCCACTATGTCAACTTCGTCCACTTCGTCAACTTCGTCCACTTTGTCCACTTCGTCCACTTCGTCCACTTCATCCACTTTCTCCACTTCGTCCACTTCGTCAACTTCGTCCACCTCGTCCATTTCGTCAACTTCGTCCACTTCGTCAAATTCGTCCACTTCGTCAACTTTATAAACTTCGTCCACCTCCTCCACTTCCTCCACTTCTTCTACTTCCTCCACTTCCTCCACTTCCTCCACTTCTTCTTCCACTTCGTCCACTTCCTCCACTTCTATCACTTCCTCCACTTCCTTGACTTCGTCCACTTCGTCCACTTCGTCCACTTCGTCCGCTTCGTCAACTTCGTCCACTTCCTCCACTTCGTCAACTTCGTGAACTTCGTCCACGACGTCAGCTTCGTCCACTTCGTCAACTTCCACTACGTCAACTTCGTCCACTTCGTCAACTTCGTCCATTTCCTCCAGTTCCTCCACTTCGTCCACTTCCTCCACTTCCTCCACTTCGTCCATTTCATCCACTTGGTCCACTTCATCATTTTCGGCCATTTCGTCAACTTCGTCAACTTCGTCCACTTCCTCCACTTCCTGCACTTACTCCACTTCCACGACTTCCTCCACTTTTTCCACTTCATCCACTTCATCCACTTCCTTCAATTCCTCCACTCTTCTTCCTCTTGGTCCACTTCTTCTTCCACTTCCTCCACTTCCTCCACTTCCACCACTTCCTCCGCTTCCTCAACTTAATCCTCTTCGTCCACTTAATCCTCTTCATCCACTTTGTAATTTTCGTCCACTTCGTCAACTTCGTCCACCTCGTCAACTTCCTCCACTTCCTCCACTTCGTCCACATCGTCCACTTCGTCCAATTCGTCCACTATGTCAACTTCCTCCACTACGTCAACTTCGCCCACTTCGTCTACTTCGTCCACTTCGTCAACTTCCTTCACTTCCTCCACTTCCTCCACTTCGTCAACTTCGTGAACTTCGTCCACTTCGTCAACTTCGTCCACTTCCTCCACTTCATCCACTTCGTCCACTTCGTCCATTTCGTCAACTTCGTCCACCTCGTCCACTTCGTCCACTTTGTCCACTTCGTCAAATTCGTCCACTTCGTCAACTTTATAAACTTCGTCCACTTCCTCCACTTCCTCCACTTCTTCTACTTCCTCCACTTCCTCCACTTCCTCAACTTCCACCACCTCTTCTTCCACTTCGTCCACTTCTTCTTCCACTTCGTCCACTTCCTCCGCTTCCACCACTTCCTCCGCTTGCTCCACTTCGTCCACTTCGTCCACTACGTCAACTTCGTCCACTTCGTCTACTTCCTCCACTTCCTCCACTTCCTCCACGTTGTCCACTTCGTCTACTTCGTCCATTTCGTCCACTTGGTCCACTTCATCATTTTCGTCCATTTCGTCAACTTCGTCAACTTCGTCCACTTCGTCAACTTTCTCCACTTCCTCCACTTCCACCACTTCCTCCACTTCTTCTACTTCCTCCACTTCCTCCACTTGGTCCACTTCATCCACTTCTTCTTTCACTTCTTTCACTTCCTCCACTTCCTCCATGATGAGTCGTTATTTCTTGAATTGTATTTAGTTTATTGCACTTAAATAAACCAGGGAATTGTGTTTAATTGTCTGTTATTTCCCCGTTTTCTGAATTCTGCTTAATTTGGTCGAAAATTTGTAATTGTGCTAATTTGGGTTTTCTGAGCTGATTAAGTGCATTTTTTATTACAGGAAGAATTTTGGAGATACATTTTAGGACATCAGGAAGAATGCAATTAAATTCAAGACTCTCCACACAAACATTTTAAAATTAATTAAATTGTAATTCAGTAGTTTAGAATTTTTGAATCAACTCTTACATTTTGGGTCAATTTTTGGTAAACTAGATTAGACCCAAAATTAGAGGTTAGTGACTTGGACCCTAGGGTTTTATTGTGTGGACCCCACCCTCATTATAAGGTGACACACGGCCTTTATGGGTCCAACCGCCACCCCTCACGTAGGAATTCTCTGATTCTGCTCTTGGATTTTGGGGAACGTTGTTTTTGAATGAGAATAGAGGAGCACACGGTCGGGAAGCAGCCAGTTACCATTTGCTTGTTTTTACTTTGAACATTTCGAGATATGGGATGAATGAGAGGAAGACACGTTCTGCTGGAAGAGAGCTCCAAGAGGTTCCTTTTCATTGTTTTCTTACTTGAACAGATAAAACGTTTATATTTTCTTCATATTGGGATGCACACAGTTACTCATTAATTTATTTTCACCGTTCATCGCTAGTTCATCTTGTTCACTGTTCATCGTCACCTTCCTGCATTTCTGGTTTGCGATTCTACTGTTCACGTTGCATTTCCAATGATGTTTGATTCTCAGTTTGTGTTGGATGGTGCCCTTACTGTTGCGAATCATTTTAATCCCATTCGGTGTATTTTCATTAGCGTTTAGAATAGTTTTCGGCTTATCTGTGCATTTCGAAGTTAAAGTTTAGTTTCTGTCGCACTGTGTTCAAAGTTTGATGAATTTTGCTGCATTTCATACCGATCGGTTACCTCTTTAGACCGTTCGATTATGTAAGTGTTTGTCCATTTACTACCGTTCGGTCGAAGTTCTTATTGTAGACCATTTGGTTTGTTCTGGTCATTGTTGATGCATGCGGTCGGCTGCCTTCTTTGTTGCTTAGTTTCAATTGGTTGCTTATTTCCCATTCGGTTATTCTTGAAGTTTTAACTTGTTTCCATTTTACTGCTTAATTACCGTTTAGCTGTTTTCTGTATGCGTTCGTTTCTTTTGTTAATAGCACCGTTCGGCTTATGCGTGTTGATTTTCCCACTTCATTTTATTAGTTTGCTTTGAACCATTAGGTGCTCACACTTTATTCTTATTACCGCTCGGTCAAGAACGTTCGGTTTACAATTTTCCTATGCTTTTCCGTTGTTGCACTGTTCATCTTTAATTACTGCATACCGCTCAGTTTTACCTTTACACTGTTCGGTCTCTAACATGTTTCATTGTTAGAGACCGTTCGGTTTTTTTTTTTGGTTTAGTTTTCAATATCATTTTCCATTGCCTGTTGTCTTCATACTGTTCGGTCACCTAACACCGTTCGTCCTTTTCCTTAGCTGTTTAAGTTGCTTTTACCGTTCGGATATACTTCTGTGTATGACCGTTCGGTCTGTTTGTTGTTGTAAACGACTGTTCGTTTCATGTCAGGACGTTCGGTCTTTAGCGACCATTCGCTCATTTCTTTTTTCGGAGACCGTTCGGTCTCAATGTTATTACCGTCCGATTTTTACTTCTGTGCAATTATAGTGCACCCTCGGTCAGTGCTTAATTAGACCGTTCGGTCTTTTATATCACCGCTCGGTTTTAACACTTATGGTTAGAACCGTTCGGTTTTCTGCTTTCAGCTTTTTAATTTTGTTAGTTGTCTTTAACTTCCAATTTTAATTTAATTTAATTTCCCTTGCAAAAAAAAAACACTTTCAACCCCCCCCCCACTACGTGTTTCATTTGAGACTGAACCACAACATTGGTCCTTGAGAGACGACCTAGGAGTCACTTCCTAGTACTATACTGCATTAATTTTGCAAACAACTTTTGTG
>CM050916.1:21787728-21844898 GCA_027742785.1 Vigna reflexopilosa | reverse complement strand
TTCCACCACTTCCTCCACTTCTTCTACTTCCTCCAGTTCCTCCACTTCGTCCACTTCATCCACTTCTTCTTCCAGTTCTTCCACTTCCTCCACTTCGTCCACTTGGTCCACGTCCTGCACTTCCTTCAGTTCCTCCACTTCTTCTACTTGATCCACTCTCCACTTCGTCAATTTCTTCTTCCACTTCGTCTACTTCCTACACTTCGTCCAATTCATCCACTACGTCAACTTCGTCCACTTCATCCAGTTCGTCCACTTCATCCACTTCGTCCACTTCATCAACTTCGTCCACTTCCTCCACTTACTACACTTCGTCCACTTCCTCCACTTCCACCACTTCGTCCTCTTCGTTCATTTCGTCCACTTCCTCCACTTCTTCCACTTCCTCCACTTCGTCCACTTCCTCCATTTCCTCCACTTCCTCCACTTCGTTAACTTCGTCCACTTCCTCCACTTCCTCCACTTCCTCCACTTCTTCCACTTCCTCCACTTCCTCCACTTCCTCCACTTCCTCCACTTCCTCCACTTCCTCCTCTTCCTCCACTTCTTCCACTTCGTCCACTTCGTCCACTTCCTCCATTTCCTCCACTTCCTCCACTTCCTCCACTTCTTCCACTTCCTCCACTTCCTCCACTTCCTCCACTTCGTCAACTTCGTCCACTTCCTTCACTTACTCCACTTCGTCAACTTCGTGAACTTCGTCCACTTCGTCAACTCCCTCCACTTCCTCCACTTCGTCCACTTCTTCCACTTCGTCAACTTCCTCCACTTCGTCCACTTCGTCCTCTTCGTACATTTCGTCTACTTCCTCAACTTCCTCCACTTCATCCACTTCGTGCATTTCGTCAACGTCCTCCACTTCCTCTACTTCCTCCACATCCTCCACTTCCTCCACTTCATCAACTTCGTCCACTTCTTCAACTTACTCCACTTCGTCAACTTCGTCCACTTCGTCCACTACGTCGACTTCGTCCACTTCGTTAACTTCGTCCACTTCCTCCACTTCCTCAACTTCGTCCATTTCGTCCTCTTCGTCCACTTCGTCTTCTTCATCCATTTCGTCCACTTCCTCCACTTCCTCCACTTCCTCCACTTCTTCCACTTACTCCACTACGTCAACTTCGTGAACTTCGTCCACTTCGTCAACTTCATCCACTTCGTCCACTACGTTAACTTCGTCCACTTCGTCAACACTTCCTCCACTTCCTACACTTCCTCCACCTGCTCCACTTCCTCCACTTCCTCCACTTGCTCCACTTCCTTCATTTCGTCTTTTTCCTCCACTCCGTCCACTTCGTGCACTTCGTCCTCTTCGTCCTCTTCGTCTATTTCGTCCACTTCCTCCATTTCCTCCACTTCCTCCACTTCGTCCACTTCTTCCACTAACTCCACTTCGTCAACTTCGTCCACTACTTCCTCTTCGTTCATTTTGTCCACTTCCTTCACTTCGTCCACTTCCTCCAGTTCGTCCATTTCGTCCACTTCGTCCACTTCCTCCACTTCGTCCACTTCCTCCACTTCGTCCCCTTCATCCACTTCGTCCACTTCCTCCACTTCGTCCACTTCCTCTACTTCGTCCACTTCATCCTCTACGTCCATTTGGTCCATTTCCTCCACTTCCTCCACTTACTCCACTTCGTGCACTTCCTCCACTTCCTCCACTTCGTCAACTTCGTCAACTTCGTCCACTTCGTCCACTTCCTCAACTTCGTCAACTTCGTGAACTTCGTCCACTTCGTCAACTTAGTCAACTTTGTCAACTTAGTCACCTTCGTCAACTTCGTCCACTTCCTCCACTTCCTCCACTTTCTCCACTTCCTCCACTTCGTCAACTTCATCCACTTCGTCCATTTCCTCCTCTTCGTCCACTTCATCCTCGTCGTCAACTTCCACCACTTCCTCCACTTCCTCCACTTCGTCAACTTCGTCCACTTCGTCAACTTCCTCCAAATTCGACTTCGTCCTCTTCGTCCATTTCGTCCATTTCGTCCACTTCCTCTACTTCCTCCACTTCCTCCACTTCTTCCACTTACTCCACTTCGTCAACTTCCTGAACTTCGTCCACTTCGTCAGCACTTCCTTCACTTCCTACACTTCCTCCACTTCCTCCACTTCCTCCACTTCCTAAACTTCCTCTACTTCGTCAACTTCGTCCACTTCCTCCATTTACTCCACTTCGTCAACTTCGTGAACTTCGTCCACTTCGTGAACTTCGTCAACTTCGTCCACTTCGTCCACTTCGTCCACTTCGTCAACTTCGTTCACTTCGTCAACTTCGTCCACATCGTCCACTTCGTCCAGTTCCTCCACTTCCTCCACTTCCTCCACTTCGTCCAGTTCCTCCACTTCTTCCACTTCCTTCACTTCCTCCACTTCCTCCACTTCCTCTACTTCCTCCACTTCCTCCACTTCGTCCTCTTCCTCCATTTGTCCACTTCCTCCACTTCATCAACTTCCTCCACTTCCTCCACTTCGTCCACTTCGTCCAGTTCCTCCACTTCGTCCACTTCGTCCTCTTTGTCCACTTCCTCCACTTCTTTCACTGCATCCACTTTCTCCACTTCCTCCACTTCGTCAACTTCGTCCACCTCGTCCACCTCGTCCATTTCGTCCACTTCGTCCACTTCGTCAACTTTGTCAACCTCGTCCACTTCGTCAACTTCGTCCACCTCGTCCACTTCGTCAACTTCGTCCACTTCCTCCACTTTATAAACTTCCTCCACTTCCTCCACTTCTTCTACTTCCTCCACCTCATCCACTTCGTCCACTTCTCCAGTTCCTCCACTTCGTCCACTTCGTCCACTTCGTCCACTTCCTCCAATTCCTCAACTTCGTCCACTTCGTCCACTTCCTCCACTTCTTCCATTTCCTCCACTTCCTCCACTTCCTCTACTTCCTCCACTTCCTCCACTTCCTCCACTTCCTCCAATTCCTCCACTTCCTCCATTTCCTCCTCTTCTTCCACTTCTTCCACTTCGTCCACTTCCTCCATTTCCTCCACTTCCTCCACTTCCTCCACTTCTTCCACTTCCTCCACTTCCTCCACTTCCTCCACTTCCTCCACTTCCTCTACTTCGTCAACTTCGTCCACTTCGTCCACTTCCTTCACTTACTCCACTTCCTCCACTTCCTCCACTTCCTCTACTTCGTCAACTTCGTCCACTTCGTCCACTTCCTTCACTTACTCCACTTCGTCAACTTCGTGAACTTTGTCCACTTCGTCAACTTCGTCAACTCCCTCCACTTCGTCCACTTCTTCCACTTCGTCAACTTCCTCCACTTCGTCCACTTTGTCCTCTTCGTACATTTCGTCTACTTCCTCAACTTCCTCCACTTCATCCACTTCGTGCATTTCGTCAACGTCCTCCACTTCCTCCACTTCCTCCACATCCTCCACTTCCTCCATTTCATCAACTTCGTCCACTTCTTCAACTTACTCCACTTCGTCAACTTCGTCAACTTCGTCCTCTACGTCGACTTCGTCCACTTCGTCAACTTCGTCTACTTCGTCCACTTCCTCCACTTCATCAACTTCGTCCACTTCGTCCTCTTCGTCCACTTCGTCAACTTCCTCCAATTCGTCCACTTCCTCCACTTCCTCCACTTCCACCACTTCTTCCACTTCCCCCACTTCCTCCACTTCCTTTACTTCCTCCACTTCTTCCACTTACTCCACTATGTCAACTTCGTGTACTTCGTCCACTTCGTCAACTTCATCCACTTCGTCCACTACGTTAACTTCGTCCACTTCGTCAACACTTCCTCCACTTCCTACACTTCCTCCACCTGCTCCACTTCCTCCACTTGCTCCACTTCCTTCATTTCGTCTTTTTCCTCCACTCCGTCCACTTCGTCCACTTCGTCCTCTTCGTCCTCTTCGTCCTCTTCGTCTACTTCGTCCACTTCCTCCACTTCCTCCTGATGGACAAATTTGTAAGCACCAAAATATGATGTCACAAACTTGTTTCACAATCGGCAAGTATGACCGAATCGTTCAAGTAATAAACTTGGTAAGACCAAGTATCGTTCTTCCCAAAGGACTCACGGCCTAGTTTAGTTATGTGATTTGTTGATTAGCTAGGACTTACAAACGAAATATTTAGATTTTAAAATGCAAGACAGAAAATAAACATGTATGCATGAAGTTTGATCAATGGCAAAGACAAAAGATAAACACTTCAATGAATTATATGAATGAATATGTTGTTGGGGGTCAATTTCATCTCATCCACTCTCATATATTTTAGGAATTCAACATTCAAGTCATCATTGTTAATGCCACTCTCTAATGTACCATTCTAGATGGCTTCTCCCTAATCACGAGTTCATACAATTCCTAGCATTCCTAATGATTAGTTCATGAGTGCAGGAGCTTAATAACAACCAATATAATATTGTCAGTATAATATTGGGAGAAATTCCCCGGATCTAGACTTCCCCGTACGTGCCCGTATCGACAAAACCAATAATCATGCATGGAATGAGTTAAACTATGCAAGCATTGAGCAAAGAGGAAAATCCCTAACTAATGATGAAAGAAAGCATATGTCTTAATTCAAAGATGCAAGCATAAATTCCATATATGAGAGCTTCAAGAGATTACATTGATTCCCCAACAAACATACAAGGTTTAGTTCACCATATTCATGGTGAACCTAGATGAATTACAATGAAAGTATGAAAGAATAAACCCAATAAAGGTGAAGAGGTAGCCTGAGCATCCAATATCCTCCTTCAAAGGGGTGGAAGAGAGAGTGTTTGCCTCGTTTCTGCCAAAGATACTAACTCTAGGACGTGCAAGTCCTTATATACTATTCTAGAATTACAAAAGATTACAAAAGCCCAAGTCCATAAAAGTGCCGCTCAGCGGTAAATACCGCTCAGCGGTGGTTGCGTGACTCGTTTCTTCCCCTCAGCGGCTATTTTGCCCCTCAGCGTGACTCCCGCAACCTCCTGAGTGCCGCTCAGCGGTAAATTGCCGCTGAGCGGTGCCTTCGGCTTCTACTTTTGCACTCTTTCTTGTCTTTTTTAATGTCATCTCTCTCCTTCTTCACTTCTTTCACCAAATTCACCTCAAAACCTGCACAAAAACACTTAAATCAAGCATAAACCTGTCCAGCTCTCTTATTTCTGAAAATATGGATAAAAGGCATGATTTCAAGCTAGTTTCTAAGTCTAAAGGTTGCTTTTAGTATCAATTTTAAGCATGAAAATAACAGTTTTTCAACTATTATCACAACCCCAAACTTAGAACTTTGCTTGTCCTCAAGCAAACAAAATGTAACTCCATCTCCAACCAATTCATATGATGGTTCACTCATTCAAAATTCTCTTTTCAAGATAAGTAACAACTTCATTCAAACTTATGACCAAGAGTTCAATTAAGATGTGCACATGCTTTGGTGTTCACAAAGTCATTTAAATTCCAACAAATGATATTTTTCATGAATGATCAATCAATTAAGCATGGATGTTCATGTGCTCATGGAATATTTCCTCACCAGGTAAAGTGTTTCACTCAACACACAAGTGTATAAGAGGTAAAATGTTTCACTCATTCACTCTACTATCACAATGTCACATGAATCAACTTTGCCTTTCATTTTACCACAATCAAAAACATTCACAAGCATGCATCATCACAAGGACTTTTCAATGGCTTATAACGTGGCTGGGCTAACAAGAAAATTGGTTTTTCTGGATCACAAAATCCTTGAGTTAAGAGAATCATAACAACACAATCATCTTATTCATTCCCAACTTGCCTTTTTGCTTTTGCATTTGCATTTGCATTGAGCTTTCCTTCTTTTTCTTTTCTTTTCTTTTTCTTATTCTTTTCATATTCTTACTTTTTAGCTCTTAGCTCAATGCTTTTCCTTTTTCATGTTTCCCCAACAACCCCAAACTTGAACATTTAACAATACCACATAAGATCTTCTACTTAACTCAAGGTAAAGATTTTCAATCAAGGGTGTTCAGTGTATGTTCAAGGCTTTGGGTTCAAAGGATAGAACACAAAGTGTTCTCTTTTAGTAGGCTAACTTTATGAATTTGGCCAATAAAAAGGGTTTTAAAAACACGACCTTGATCACATGATGCAAAACAAGCAATTGATTCAATCATAGAAAACCTGGGCAAAATCATTCATGCTTTCAAAGTAATAGCATTCAACAATAACAACTCTGGAGCTCAAAACCTCACATATAAGCTCATTCACATTTGACATACACATCCTGCTTAATTTCACAATCACAATCATGATATCATGCATTTGTTCACAAAGCTTGTGAATCACCTGTATAAGCATTTTAATGTGCACATCATCTAATTAATCATAAGCATCATTCAAGCATTACTCATCACACAATCACAGTTAATAGCAAACCATCATAAGGAACCAGGTGTTCAATAGAGTACATCAAACCCTAATCTAAAAACAAAAACAAATAAGTTCAGAAAACTTAAACCACAAAAGCATAATCATATGATAGCATTCATTAGTAAATGCTATCTCAGCTCCTCATCAGTCCGAGCTGTCCTCTGTATCTTCCTTCTTCTTGGATCTTATAGTCTTGATTCTTTTTGCCCGATGAGGAGGCCATCCCTGCATCAAACATAATTCACAAAACCAACAGATACATTGTTAAGCATTAGTAAACCACAATGAAGATATCATCCCCTTCAATGATGCTCTCTCCCAACCCCAAACTTAGATGGAAAACTAGTGAGAAAGTGAGTGAAAGGGAGATTTTCTTAAGAGGGAATAGGGAAAAGATGTGGAGAACCTTGGAAAAGGTATGTGGGAGTGTGCGTGCAGAGAAGAGCCTGAAAGAATGAAAAATTGCGTAGCTTAGGGTTTAAAAATACCCTAATGGGCTCGGGTTCCGCTAAGGGGAACTTAAGCCCATCTGCGATAGTACCACTCAGCGGTAATTGCCGCTCAGCGGCACTTTCGTGAAGTGCTCCTCTCCTTCTTTTCTTGACCTACGTGCCTTCCTAACATCCCCTCATAGGTTCCCTGAAATTCAATGTTAAAAATGCTTATGCAAACCCTAATTAAAATAAAACAAACAAAAACAATCAATCAACTGGGTTGCCTCCCAGGTAGCGCTTGTTTAACGTCACGAGCCTGACCCAAAATCCACCAACACCCATCAGTAGGTGTTTCAAACTTACCAGCACCCATCAGTAGGTGCAAATTCTTCTCACCAACACCCATCAGTAGGTGTTACAAACCTAGTATCCTTCAGTAGATACTTAACCACCTAGCATCCTTCAGTAGATGCTAGATCCAACAAAATAATGTCCAGAATAATGTTCACAAATTAAAAGTTACAAAACCAAATGAAAAGTTTGTAAATCTACTGGGTTGCCTCCCAACAAGCGCTCTTTTAACGTCATTAGCTTGACCCAATAAAGCTCAAGTTCCTTCTTCTTTTTCTTCTTTCTACTGAACTTCTTCAGAAATTTGATCAAACCAGGAACCTGTTGTAGTGTCTCAATCATAGGAACTTTAATCTCCAATTTCTTGAAGATTTCCATAAAGCGCTCAAATTCTTTCTTCCTATGATACTTCTTTGAATGAGGAAGAGGTTTTTCATATGATGCTTTCTTTTTTCCTCTCGTCCTCTTTTTCTTTTCTCTCACTTTCTTTTTTTCTTTTCTTTTTCTACTCACCTTCTCAATCTTCACACAAATTTTCTCTTCTCTCTCTTTTCTCTCTTCTTTTTCCAACTCAACTTTTTTCACGTTTACACTCACTAGCACTTCACACTCTTCCCTAGGGTTAACCTCAGTATTAGCCCCACCATTTCTACTTGACCTTTCTTCCATCTGTTTGGTGATCTGCCCCATCTGAGTCTCCAAATGTTTGATAGCAGCTTCAGTGCTCTTTTGAGAAGACTCAGTTTTCTGTATGAAATTGTTGAGAGTTTCCTCCATCCTCATGGACCTTTCATTAAGCATAGATAATTGTTGCCATAAGGTGGGTTGCTGCAGGGATTGTACCTGTGCAGCAATCTTCAACTCTTTGGGTATTTGTGCAAGTATCTTTGTGAGATTCTCCAATTGTTGAGTTAGTATCTTGTTCTGAGCTAGCAAGGCATCATGTGTTTGCAATTGAAGAACCCCTTTTTGTTGCATAGGAGTTCCTCTTTCACTGTGCAGCTCATTATCACTAGTAGCCATGTTTTCTATAATCTCAATTGCTTCCTCTGGAGTCTTCCATTTAATATTGCCTCCAGCTGAGGCGTCCAGCATCATCTTGGTTTGTGAACCAAGCCCTCCAAGGAAAGTTAAGACTACTTCTTGATCTTCAAAGCCATGCGTGGGAGTTTTTCTTAATAGGCTTTTATATCTGTCCCATGCATGACCTAGTGATTCCTCCATGCCTTGCCTGAAAGATGAGATCTCTTGCTTTCCTTTGTTGACCTTGGAAGAATTGAGTGCCCATATAGTTAAATTCTTGATCGAATTGCATCCTGCATGCATTAGGCACAAAAGTCTAGAAAATATTTGTTAGCACAAAAAGATATAGGAGAAGATATATATTCAGAAGATAAACGATTCAGAAGATAAGAAGATAAGAAGATAAAAGATTTAGAAGATAAATTAAAATAAGATAGAATAAAATAAAATAAAATCTAACCTAACCTAAAAGATAAAATAAAATAAAATCTAATAAAATCTAACCTAACCAAATAAAATCAAATCTAATAAAATCTAATCTAAAAAGATAAAATAAAATCTAAAAAGATAAAATAAAATAAAAACAGAAAAATAAAAACAGAAATTCAAAATTAAAGTCAAAGATAATCAATAATCACACAAATTAACCAGTTAAACCACGAGTCCCCGGCAACGGCGCCAAAAACTTGATGGACAAATTTGTAAGCACCAAAATATGATGTCACAAACTTGTTTCACAATCGGCAAGTATGACCGAATCGTTCAAGTAATAAACTTGGTAAGACCAAGTATCGTTCTTCCCAAAGGACTCACGGCCTAGTTTAGTTATGTGATTTGTTGATTAGCTAGGACTTACAAACGAAATATTTAGATTTTAAAATGCAAGACAGAAAATAAACATGTATGCATGAAGTTTGATCAATGGCAAAGACAAAAGATAAACACTTTCAATGAATTATATGAATGAATATGTTGTTGGGGGTCAATTTCATCTCATCCACTCTCATATATTTTAGGAATTCAACATTCAAGTCATCATTGTTAATGCCACTCTCTAATGTACCATTCTAGATGGCTTCTCCCTAATCACGAGTTCATACAATTCCTAGCATTCCTAATGATTAGTTCATGAGTGCAGGAGCTTAATAACAACCAATATAATATTGTCAGTATAATATTGGGAGAAATTCCCCGGATCTAGACTTCCCCGTACGTGCCCATATCGACAAAACCAATAATCATGCATGGAATGAGTTAAACTATGCAAGCATTGAGCAAAGAGGAAAATCCCTAACTAATGATGAAAGAAAGCATATGTCTTAATTCAAAGATGCAAGCATAAATTCCATATATGAGAGCTTCAAGAGATTACATTGATTCCCCAACAAACATACAAGGTTTAGTTCACCATATTCATGGTGAACCTAGATGAATTACAATGAAAGTATGAAAGAATAAACCCAATAAAGGTGAAGAGGTAGCCTGAGCATCCAAGATCCTCCTTCAAAGGGGTGGAAGAGAGAGTGTTTGCCTCGTTTCTGCCAAAGATACTAACTCTAGGACGTGCAAGTCCTTATATATTATTCTAGAATTACAAAAGATTACAAAAGCCCAAGTCCATAAAAGTGCCGCTCAGCGGTAAATACCGCTCAGCGGTGGTTGCGTGACTCGTTTCTTCCCCTCAGCGGCCATTTTGCCCCTCAGCGTGACTCCCGCAACCTCCTGAGTGCCGCTCAGCGGTAAATTGCCGTTGAGCGGTGCCTTCGGCTTCTACTTTTGCACTCTTTCTTGTCTTTTCTAATGTCATCTCTCTCCTTCTTCACTTCTTTCACCAAATTCACCTCAAAACCTGCACAAAAACACTTAAATCAAGCATAAACCTGTCCAGCTCTCTTATTTCTGAAAATATGGATAAAAGACATGATTTCAAGCTAGTTTCTAAGTCTAAAGGTTGCTTTTAGTATCAATTTTAAGCATGAAAATAACAGTTTTTTAACTGTTATCACCTCCACTTCGTCCACTTCTTCAACTAACTCCACTTCGTCAACTTCGTCCACTACGTCGACTTCGTCCATTGCGTCCTCTTCGTTCATTTTGTCCACTTCCTCCACTTCGTCCACTTCCTCCAGTTCGTCCATTTCTTCCACTTCCTCCACTTCCTCCACTTCGTCCACTTCCTCCACTTCGTCCCCTTCATCCACTTCCTCCACTTTCTCCACTTCGTCCACTTCCTCTACTTCGTCCACTTCATGCTCTACGTCCATTTGGTCCATTTCCTCCACTTCCTCCGCTTACTACACTTCGTGCACTTCCTCCACTTCCTCAACTTCGTCCACTTACTCCACTTCCTCCACTTACTCCACTTCGTCAACTTCGTGAACTTCGTCAACTTCGTCAACTTAGTCAACTTCGTCAAGTTAGTGACCTTCGTCACTACAATAAAAACGAGTATTACCGAAGGCATATTACCGACGGTCTTCAGGCCTTCGGTAATATATCGGTAAAATCAAATACCGAGGGCTTTTACCCTTCGATAATATATGTGATTCTTTAAGTTCAAAATTGGAGTACTTGTTCTTCAAATTTCCCAAATTTTCCAAAAGTATAACTCCCTCCCTCCTGTTCGTCGATGTCAGTCCTTGATTTAGGGTCGCGACTTTGGTGGCGGTCAGCCGGTTCGACGGTGCGGTTTGACAGCACGAGTTTGGTGGTGTGGACGCTGACGGAGGTTTATTGCTGGGTGGCCCTCTTCCATTCCCTACTTCTTTCAAAGCGGTTCGTTGGTTTGAAGTGTAAGGTTGTCGCCCTAAGGTGGTTTGAAGTGGTTGCTGTTGCGGACGCTAACGGCGGTTTGATGGTGGCTGGTTTGCGTTAGGGTTCGTGTTTTGGTCCTTGTGATGTTGCGACAGGGGTGGGGGTTGTTGTGGGTTAGCGTGTCGACGGCGTTGCAATGAAGTGGTGTTGGTTTGGCGACTTGGTTTGGGATTGGGCCGCAGTTGTTGTTGTCGGAGATGTCAAGGCAGAGAAGGAGGCAGAGGGAGGATATTTGCTATAGAATCTCGTCGGAGAAGTCATTGAGGGAGAGATAGATGAGGATAGCAACTGGAAATATTTGGAGGAGTAAGGGTTATTAGGTTGTAGGGAGTATATTAGGTTTAAATCAAGGAGAAAAGAGGGCACCGCTGTGTGAATTGGGAGATACCCTAGATGGTAAATTTCTATTTCAAATCACAGAGTGAAGACTTACTCCTTATCCACCCACTGTGAGTGTGCATCGTGAGGAAAAGAGACACCGTGAGGACCTTCGATGGTTTGCTTGGTGGTTGGTTCTACTGCTACAGCGAGGGAAGGAAGAGGTCTTCAAAGCTTTGCTGAGAACAGAGTCTTACGCCTTGGTTGGAGTTGGTTGTCATCCGAGAACGAGTGGAAATTGGCTGGGAAACGAGGTAAGGGGAGCTGACATTGGTTTGTTGTTGTGGTTGGTTATGATTCTGTAAATTATGGGAATTGATATATGTGTAAGGGGAGTAACCCGAGAAAACAAGATTGCTACAGTGGGAGAAAACAAGAGAGGAAGGGCTTTTTCGAAAGTAGGAAGTAATGGGAGAAACCTTAGAAATATTCTGTGAAAATATGAGATTGTATTTGTATATTTGGATGTTTATTTTTGTTCTGGGGTTGTTTGCTGCAAGATAATTGATGTATATTGTGATGTTATGAATATTTGCTTATAGTTGGATATATATGTATGTTGCATACCATGCTTTACTTTAAATGATTAAGCTACAGGGAATTTTTGTCGTGAAAAATTTCACAGGTTATACAATATAGTTCAAAGATTTGTGCTTGATATATTTAGTTCGGTAAAAACCTTTGTTCAACACAGATTAGGTGTAGTGTTTTATGGGATATGTTTCTCCTTTATAATTATTTTTCATATGCCCACATCCACTGATCTACTATGCCTTGTTTTATAAGGTCTTTAATTATCAAAGTCTAATTCTTTCCCTGACTTCAGGTTTATACCACTCTGTGACAATAATGTTTTCCAAATCATATGCAAATGACATTTACCAAAATAGATAATATGTATGGAAAGTAGACTTCTGTTGTAGCTATTATATATCATATCCTATTGCAATCACCACGTGGCTCTTCGTACAGATACATATATAAATGTAAACTATTATTTGTCAGCTGTGAGTTAATGATCATAAAAACTGTAGAGTAAATGCTTTTAACAGCTAATGTAAGAATTAGCGATGCAAAAAAGTAGTGATGTGAGAGTAAATTTTATTGAATATATGCATAGATAGTACAGGAGTGCATTTATAGAGTTCATCTTTCTATATGGTATATCATTTTCCAAGTTCTTGGTCAGGACTTTTGGTGGGGCTTTCAATTTTCAGATTTCCATTCTTGGAGTTTGGAGAATAGGAATGAAGTGAGAAAAAAAGGAAGGGGTTGGAGTTGGACCAGTTTTTTTAACCAGCTAGCTAGCACTGCATCTGTGAGGGTTTTGAAATTTAAAGGAATATGTAAAGAATTAGGAGTTTTCTACAGAGTAGAACTGATTCTTGTAGAGACAACTACATATGCCATATTTCCTGTGAAGTACTTTAGAGACAGTTATGGGTCATTATTATACAACAAAAGAAAACCTCAATAACTCACCATATGTATATGGTTTCAATTTCGTCCTGAATTAATTTCTAGCCCCTTATCTAGTATTGGTCACTGCTTTCTCATCAATTCAATGTTTATTTGGCTGCACTATCTGTTTTATGGTTGACAATTCAGGTAAAATTAAAGCAAGTTTAAACAAAAACGTATACCTTTAGACAGAGAATTTTATTACAGTAAAACTTTTAGGAGTGATATTAGTATAATTCTTTTATTATAATAATGGTGGTTGTGATATTAGTATAATTCTTTTATTATAATAATGGTGGTTGAGTGATTAAGTTGGAAAAGACAAATGCAAAGTCCAGGGGTGTATGACTGGGACATGTTTAGAACGTCCTTCGGTAATTACCGAAGGCTTTTGACCCTCGGTAATTACCGAAGGCTTTTGGCCCTCGGTAATTACCGAAGGCTTTTGGCCCTCGGTAATTACCGAAGGGCAAAAGCCCTCGGTAAATGTTAGCGACAAGGGAATTACCGAGGGCTCTTTGGCCGTCGATAATCCTTCGGTAATTACCTTCTACCGACGGTTTTTGGCTGTTTCCGAGGGCTTCTGGCCTTCGGTAATGCCCTTCTTTTTTGTAGTGCGTCAACTTCGTCCACTTCCTCCACTTCCTCCACTTTCTCCACTTCCTCCACTTCCTCAACTTTGTCCACTTCGTCCATTTCCTCCTGTTCGTCCACTTCATCCTCCTCGTCAACTTCCACCAATTCCTCCACTTCCTCCACTTCGTCAACTTCGTCCTCTTCGTCCACTTTGTCTTGTTCATCCATTTCGTCCACTTCCTCTACTTCGTCCAATTCGTCCACTTCGTCCACGTCGTCCACTTCATCAACTTCGTCCACTTCGTCAACTTCCTCCAATTCGTCCACATCGTCCAGTTCATCCTCTTTGTCCATTTTGTCCACTTCCTCCACTTCCTCCACTTCCTCCTCTTCCTCTAGTTACTCCACTTCGTCAACTTCGTCAACTTCATCCACTTCGTCCACTACGTCAACTTCGTCCACTACGTCGACTTCGTCCACTTCGTCAACTTCGTCCACTTCGTCCACTTCGTCAACTTCGTCCACTTCGTCAACACTTCCTCCACTTCCTACACTTCCTCCACCTCCTCCACTTCCTCTACTTCCTCCACTTGCTCCACTTCCTTCATTTCGTCTTGTTCCTCCACTTCGTCCACTTTGTCCTCTTCGTCCATTTCGTCCACTTCCTCCATTTCCTCCACTTCCTCCACTTCGTCCACCTCTTCAACTTACTCCACTTCGTCAACTTCGTCCACTTCGTCCACCTCGTCCACTTCGTCCTCTTCATTCATTTCTTCCACTTCTTCCACTTCCTGCACTTCGTCCACTTCCTCCACTTCGTCCACTTCCTCCACTTCTTGCACTTCGTCAACTTCGTCCACTTCCTCCACTTCCTCTACTTCGTCCACTTCCTCTACTTCGTCCACTTCATCCTCTACGTCCATTATGTCCACTTCGTCCACTTCCTCCAGTTCCTCCACTTCCTCAACTTCCTCCACTTCCTCCACTTCGTCAACTTCGTCCACTTCCTCCTCTTACTCCACTTCATCAACTTCGTCCACTTCGTCAACTTCGTCCACTTCGTCAACTTCGTCTACTTCGTCAACTTCGTCTACTTCCTCCAGTTCCTCCACTTCCTCCAATTCTTTCACTTCCTCCACTTCGTCCACTTCTTCTTCCACTTCCTCCACTTCGTCCACTTCCTCGACTTCCACCACATCCTCCACTTCCTCCACTTCCTCCACTTCCTCCACTTCCTCCACTTACTCCACTTCCTCCACTTACTCCACTTCCTCCACTTCCTCCACTTCGTACTCTTCGTCCATTTTGTGCACTTCCTCCACTTCCTCCACTTACTCCACTTACTCCACTTCCTCCACTTCGTCAACTTTGTCCACTTCCTCCACTTACTCCACTTCGTCAACTTCGTGAACTTCATCGACTTTGTCAACTTCGTCCACTTCGTCCACTTCGTCAACTTCGTCCACTTCCTCCGCTTCGTCCACTTCGTCCTCTTCGTCCGCTTCCTCAACTTCGTCCACTTCGTCCACTTCCTCCACTACATCCACTTCCTCCACTTCGTCCTCTTCGTCCGCTTCCTCCACTTCCTCCACTTCCTCCATTTCGTCCACTTCGTCCACTTCGTCAACTTCATCCACTTCCTCCACTTCCTGTACTTCGTCCTCTTCGACCATTTCGTCCATTTCGTCCACTTCGTCAAATTCGTCAACTTCGTCCATTACGTCAACTTCCACCTCTTTCTCCACTTCCACCACTTCCTCCACTTCCTCCACTTCCTCCACTTCCACCACTTCGTCCACTTCATCCTCTTCGTCCATTTGGTCCACTTCCTCCACTTCATCCACTTCGCCCACTTTCTCCACGTCCTCCACTTCGTCAACTTCGTCCACTTCCTGCACTTCGTCCACTTCGTGAACTTCGTCCACTTTGTCCACCTCGTCCACCTCGTCCACTTCGTCAACTTCGTCAACATCGTCCTATTCGCTCATTTCGTCTTCTTGCTTCACTTCGTCAATGATAACAGTTGAAAAACTGTTATTTTCATACTTAAATTGATACTAAAAGCAACCTTTAACACTTAGAAACTAGCTTGAAATGATGCTTTTCTTCATATTTTCAGAAATAAGAGAGCTGGACAGGTCTATGCTTGATTTCAGTGTTTTTGTGCAGGTTTTAAGGTGAATTTAGTGAAAGAAGCGAAGAAGGAGAGAGATGGAATCAGAGAAGACATCAAAAAGTGCAAAAGGAGAAGCCGAAGTTACCGATCAGCGGTAGTTTACCGCTGAGCGGCACTCAGGAGTTCACGGGAGGTCCGCTGAGGGGCAAAATGGCCGCTGAGGGGAAGAAACCAACTCACGCACTTACCGCTGAGCGGCATTTTACTGCTGAGCGGCACACTTATGGGCTTGGACCTAGATTTTTTGTAATTTTAGAATAGTATATAAGCTTTAGGACGTCCTAGGGTTTGTATCTTTGGCAGAAACGAAGCAAACACTCTCTCTTCCACCCCTTTGAAGGAGGATCTTGGATGCTCAGGCTACCTCTTCACCTTTTTAGGGTTTTATCTTTCATTCTTTCATTATTGTTCATCTAGGTTCACCATGAATATGGTGAACTAAACCTTGTATGTTTGTTGGGGAATCAATGTAATCTTTTGAAGCTCTCATATATGGAATTTGTGCTTGCATCTTAATCTAAGATTTATGCTTTCTTTCATCATTAGTTAGGGTTTTTCCTCTTTGCTTAATGCTTGCTTTGTTTAACTCATTCAATGCATGATTATTGATTTTGTCGATACGGGAACGTACGGGGAAGTCTAGATCCGGGGAATCTCTCCCAATAAGTATATTGGTTGCCTTAAGCTCCTCTGCTAAATAAACTGATTATTAGGAATGCTAGGAATTGTATGAACTCGTAATTAGGGAGAAGCCTTCTTGAAAGGTACTTTAGAGAGTGGCATTAACAATGATGATTTGAATGTTGAATTCCTAAAATATATGAGAGTGGATAAGATGAAATTGACCCCCAACAACATATTCATATATATATTTCATTGAAAGTGCTTGTCTTTTGCTTTTGCCATTGATCAAAACCTCATGCATACATGTTTACTTTCTGTTTTGCATATTAAACTCCACTTATTTTGTTCTTAAGTCTTAGCTAATCAAAGAATCACATAACTAAACTAGGCCGTGAGTCCTTTGGGAGAACGATACTTGGTCTTACCGAGTTTATTACTTGAAACGATTCGGTCATACATGCCGATTGTTCAACAAGTTTGTGACATCATATTTTGGTGATCATAAATTTGTCCATCAAGTTTTTGGCGCCGTTGCCGGGGACTCGTGGTTTAACTGGTTAATTTGTGTGATTATTGATTATCTTTGACTTTAATTTTGAATTTCTGTTTTTATTTTATTTTATTTTATTTTATTTTATTTGATTAGATTTTATTTTATTTTATTTTATTTTATTTTTTTCTGTTTTCTGTTTTCATTTTTTTTATTTTATGTTTTTATCTTCTATCTTGCTATCTTTTATCTTCTTATCATTTATTCTTTGTATCTTCTCTATCTTTTTGTGCTAACAAATATTTTCTAGAGTTTTGTGCCTAATGCTTGCAGGATGCAATTCGGTCAAGAATTTGACTATATGGGCACTCAATTCTTCCAAGGTGAACAAAGGAAAGCAAGATATCTCATCTTTCAGCCAAGGAATGGAGGAATCACTAGGTCATGCATGGGACAGATACAAAAGCCTATTAAGAAAGACACCCACGCATGGCTTTGATGATGTGCAAGTAGTCCTAACCTTCCTTGGAGGTCTTGGTCCACAAACCAAGATGATGCTTGATGCCTCAGCAGGAGGAAACATCAAATGGAAAACTCCAGAGGAAGCTACGAAAATCATTGATAATATGGCTACTAGTGATAATGAGCTGAACAGTGAAACAGGAGCTCCTATTCAACAAAAAGGAGTTCTACAGTTGCAATCCAATGATGCCTTGCTAGCACAGAACAAGATACTAACTCAACAATTGGAGAATCTCACAAAGATACTTGCACAACTGCCAAAAGAGTTAAAGACTGTTGCACAGGTTCAACCACAAATGTGTGAATTATGTGGTGGTGACCATATAAATGGTCAATGCGCCTTTCCAGTGGAAGCTTTAGAGGATGTTAACTTCATGGCCAATCAATTTCCATACTGTCAAGAGAACTTCAATCAAGGGTGGAAACCACACCCAAGTATTGGTCAAGGACAAAGTGGGCAAGCTGGACAATCAGGGCCATTTCACAAGCAACAACAGCAACAACCAACCTTATGGCAACAAATGTCTACACTTAATGAAAGATCAACAAGGTTGGAAGAAACTCTTCAGCAATTCATACAGAAAACTGAATCTTCTCAAAAGAGCACTGAAGCTACTATTAAGAACTTGGAGATTCAAATGGGTCAGATTACCAAGCAATTGGAAGAAAGGCTTGACAAAAATTTTGGGGCTAATACTGAGGTTAACCCCAGGGAAGAGTGTGAAGTGCTAGTGAGTGTAAATGTTGAAAAAGTTGAGTTGGAAAAAGAAGAGAGAGAAGAGAGAAAAGAGAGAGAAGAGAAAGAAGAAGAGAAAATTTGTGTGAAGATTGAGAAAGTGGGTAGAAAAAGAAAAGAAAAAAAGAAAGTGAGAGAAAAGAAAAAAAGGACGAGAGAAAAAAAGAAAGAATCATATGAAAAACCTTTTCCTCATCCAAAGAAGTATCATAGGAAGAAGAAATTTGAGCGCTTTATGGAAATCTTCAAGAAATTGGAGATTAAAGTTCCTATGATTGAGACATTGCAACAGGTTCCTGGTTTGATCAAATTTCTAAAGAAGTTCAGTAGAAAGAAGAAAAAGAAGATGGAACATGAGCTTTATTGGGTCAAGCTAGTGACGTTAAAAGAGCGCTTGCTGGGAGGCAACCCAGTGATTTAAGAACTTTTAATTTTTGGTTTGGTGATGTAATTTTGAACTTTTTGGTATTTTTGTTTTTGTTATAAGTTTGTTACAGGGTTTACATCTACTGATGGATGTTAGGCGGAAGAGTATCTACTGAAGGATACTATGTTTGTATACACCTACTGATGGGTGTTGGTAAGAAAGATTTGCATCTACTGAAGGGTGCTGGAGGATTTTGGGTCAGGCTCGTGACGTTAAACAAGCGCTACTTGGGAGGCAACCCAGTTGATTGATTTTATCTGTATTGTTTGTTTTGATTCTACTTTAGTTGCATGATAGGGATTGAATGTTTGAGTGATCTGAGAAATTAATTGCAGGGAACAAGTGAGGGGCATGAGTAGAAGGCACTTAGGGTAAGCTAGGAAGAAGAAAAGCACAACACGAAAGTGCCGCTGAGCGGTGGTATCGTAAAAGGGGCTTAGGTTGCCCCTTAGCGGAACCCGAGCCCATTCGGGTATTTTTATACCCTAAGTCACGCTTTGGCCTCTATTTTTGGATTCTTCTCTGCACACACACTCCTAAACATTTTTCCAAAGGTTCTCTACATTTTTCCTTTCATTCCTCTTTAGAAAATCTCCCTTCCACTCACTTTCTCACTAGTTTTCCATCTAAGTTTGGAGTTGGGAGAGAGCATCATTGATGGGGCTGAGTTTTTCAAAGCACTAGAGTAGGATTTGTTTTATCAATCACTTATGTTTTTAGAATAGGATTTGACGTACTCAATTGGAAATTTTGTTTGTTATGATGGTTTGCTTATGATTGTTGTTTGATAAGTAATGCTTGATGATGCTTATTGATTGATTGATGTTGAGATGATGTGCACATTAAAATGCTTATACAGGTGATTCACAAGCTTTGTGAACAAATGCATGATATTATGATTGTGATTGTGAGATTAAGCAGGATGTGTATGTCAAACGTGGATGAACTTATATGTGAGGTTTTGAGCTCCAGAGTTGTTATTGTTAAATGCTATTACTTTAAAAGCATGAATGACTTTGCCCAAGTTTTCTATGATTGAATCAATTGCTTGTTTTGCATCATATGATCAAGGCCGTTTGTTGGAACCCTTTTTTTTTTTATTGGCCAAATTCATTAAATTAGCCCACTAAAAGAGAACACTTTGTGTTCTATCCTTTGAACCCTTAGCCTTGAACATAAATTTGAAAACCCTTGTTGAAAAGCTTTACCTTGAGTTAAGTAGAAAATCTTGTGTGGTATTGTTAAATGTTCAAGTTTGGGGTTGATGGGAAAACATGAAAAAGGAAAAGCATTGAGCTAAGAGCTAAAAGTTAAGAATATGCAAAGAAAAAGAAAAGAAAAGAAAAGAAAAAGGCAAAGCTCAATGCAAAAGAAAGTTGGGAATGAATAAGAATAATTGTGTTGTTATGATTCTCTTAACTCAAGGATTTTGTGATCCAGAAAAACCAATTTTCTTGTTTGCCCAGCCACGTTATAAGCCATTGAAAAGTCCTTGTGATGATGCATGCTTGTGAATGTTTTTGATTGTGGTAAAATGAAAGGCAAAGTTGATTCATGTGACATTGTGATAGTGGAGTGAATGAGTGATTACCTCTTATACACTTGTGTGTGAGTGAAACACTTTACCTAGTGAGGAAATATTCCATGAGCACATGAACATCCATGCTTAATTGATTGATCATTCATGAAATATAGCATTTGTTGGAATTTAAATGACTTTGTGAACACTAAAGCATGTGCACATCTTGATTGAACTTTTGGTCATAAGTTTGAGTGAAGTTGTTACTTATCTTGAAAAAGAGGATTTTTGAATGAGTGAACCATCATATGAATTGGTTGAAGATTGAGTTACATCTTGTTTGCTTGAGGACAAGCAAAGTTCTAAGTTTGGGGTTGTGATAACAGTTGAAAAACTGTTATTTTCATGCTTAAATTGATACTAAAAGCAACCTTTAACACTTAGAAACTAGCTTGAAATCATGCTTTTCTTCATATTTTCATAAATAAGAGAGTTGGACAGGTCTATGCTTGATTTCAGTGTTTTTGTGCAGGTTTTAAGGTGAATTTAGTGAAAGAAGCGAAGGAGAGAGATGGAATCAGAAAAGACATCAAAAAGTGCAAAAGGAGAAGCCGAAGTTACCGCTCAGCGGCAGTTTACCGCTGAGCGGCACTCAGGAGTTCACGGGAGGTCCACTGAGGGGCAAAATGGCCGCTGAGGGGAAGAAACCAACTCACGCACTTATCGCTGAGCGGCACTTTACCGCTGAGCGGCACACTTATGGGCTTGGACCTAGATTTTTTGTAATTTTAGAATAGTATATAAGCTTTAGGACGTCCTAGGGTTTGTATCTTTGGCAGAAACGAAGCAAACACTCTCTCTTCCACCCCTTTGAAGGAGGATCTTGGATGCTCAGGCTACCTCTTCACCTTTTTAGGATTTTATCTTTCATTCTTTCATTATTGTTCATCTAGGTTCACCATGAATATGGTGAACTAAACCTTGTATGTTTGTTGGGGAATCAATGTAATCTTTTGAAGCTCTCATATATGGAATTTGTGCTTGCATCTTAATCTAAGATTTATGCTTTCTTTCATCATTAGTTAGGGTTTTTCCTCTTTGCTTCATGCTTGCTTTGTTTAACTCATTCAATGCATGATTATTGATTTTGTCGATACGGGAACGTACGGGGAAGTCTAGATCCGGGGAATCTCTCCCAATAAGTATATTGGTTGCCTTAAGCTCCTGTGCTAAATAAACTAATTATTAGGAATGCTAGGAATTGTATGAACTCGTAATTAGGGAGAAGCCTTCTTGAAAGGTACTTTAGAGAGTGGCATTAACAATGATGATTTGAATGTTGAATTCCTAAAATATATGAGAGTGGACAAGATGAAATTGACCCCCAACAACATATTCATATATATATTTCATTGAAAGTGCTTGTCTTTTGCTTTTGCCATTGATCAAAACCTCATGCATACATGTTTATTTTATGTTTTGCATATTAAACTCCACTTATTTTGTTCTTAAGTCTTAGCTAATCAAAGAATCACATAACTAAACTAGGCCGTGAGTCCTTTGGGAGAACGATACTTGGTCTTACGGAGTTTATTACTTGAAACGATTCGGTCATACTTGCCGATTGTTCAACAAGTTTGTGACATCATATTTTGGTGATCATAAATTTGTCCATCAGTCAACTTCCTCCACTTACTCCACTTCGTCAACTTCGTCAACTTCGTCCACAACGTCAACTTCGTCCATTTCGTCCACATAGTCAACTTCGTCCACTTCCTCCACTTCCTCTACTTCCTCCACTTCCTCCACTTCCTCCAGTTCTTCCACTTCCTTCACTTCCTCCACTTCCTTCATTTCGTCCACTTCTTCTTCCACTTCGTCTACTTCGTCCACTTCCTCAACTTCCACCACTTTGTCCACTTCGTCCACTTCCTCCACTTCCTCCACTTCCTCCACTTCAGCCACTTCCTCCACTTCATCCTCTTCGTCCATATCGTCCACATCCTCCACCTCCTCAACTTCGTCCACTTTGTCAACTTCGTGAACTTCGTCCACTTTGTGCACTTCGTCGAGTTCGTCAACTTCGTCAACATCGTCCTCTTCGTTCATTTCGTCCTCTTGCTCCACTTACTCCACTTCGTCAACTTCGTCCACTTCCTCCACTTCCTCCACTTACTCCACTTCGTCCACTTCGTAAACTTCGTCCACTACGTCCACTTCGTCCAATTCGTTCACTTCGTTCACTTCGTCCACTTCACCAACTTCGTCAACTTCCTCCACTTCCTCCACTTCCTCCACTTCCTCTACTTCCTCCACTTCCTCCACTTCCTCCACTTCTTCTTCCACTTCCTCGACTTCGTCCACTTCCTCCACTTCATCCACTTCCTCCACTTCCTCCGCTTCGTCCACTTCGTCCACTTCGTCCTCTTCGTCCGCTTCCTCCGCTTCCTCCACTTAGTCCACTTCGTCCACTTCCTCCACTTCGTCCTCTTTGTCCGCCTCCCCCACTTCGTCCACTTCGTCCATTTCGTCAACTTTGTCCACTTCCTCTACTTCTTCCACTTCCTCCACTTCCTCCACTTATTCTTCAACTTCCTTCACTTCGTCCACTTCCTCCACTTCTAACACTTCCTCCACTTCGTGCACTTCGTCCACTTCCTCCACTTGCTCCACTTCGTCCACTTCGTCGTCTTCGTCCATTTCGTCCATTTCGTCAAAATCGTCAACTTCGTCAAAATAGTCGACTTCGTCAACTTCCCCCTCTTTGTCCACTTCCACCACTTCCTCCACTTCATCCACTTCCAACACTTCCTCCACTTCCACCACTTCCTCCACTTCCTCCACTTCCTCCACTTCCTCCACTTCCTCCACTTCCTCCAGTTCTTCCACTTGCTCCACTTCCTCCACTTCCTGCACTTCGTCCACTTCATCCTCTTCGTCCATTTCGTCCACTGCCTCCACTTCCTCCACTTCCTCCACTTCCTCCACTTACTCCACTTACTCCACTTCGAGAACTTCGTCCACTTTGTCCGCGTCGTCCACTTCGTCAACTTCGTCAACTTCCTCCACTTCGTCCACTTCCTCCATGTACTCCACTTCGTCAACTTCGTCCACTTCGCCCACTTCATCCACTTTGTCCACTTCTTCTTCCACTAGTCTACTTCCTCCACTTCCTCCACTTTGTCCACTTCCTCCACTTCTTCCACTTCGTGAACTACGTCCAATTCCTCCACTTCCTCCACTTACTCCACTTCGTCAACTTCGTGAACTTCGTCCACTCCGTCAACTTCGTCCACTTCGTCTACTTCGTCCACTTCGCCCATTTCTACAACTTCATCAACTTCCTCGACGTCCTTCACTTCGTCAACTTCCTCCACTTCCTCCCCTTCCTCCACTTCGTCAACTTCGGCCACTTCGTCCACTTCCTCACCTTCGTGAACTTCGTCAACTTCGTCCACTACGTCAACTTCGTGCACTTCTTCCACTTCGTCCACTTCTTCCACTTCGTCCACTACGTCAACATCGTCCACTTCGTCAACTTCGTGAATTTCCTCAACTTCGTCCACTTCGTCCACTTCCTCCACTTCGTCCACTTTGTCTACTTCATCCACTTCGTCCTCTTCGTCCATTTCGTCCCCTTCCTCAACTTCCTCCACTTCCTCCACTTCGTCAACTTCATCCACTTCCTCGACTTACTCATCTTCGTCAACTTCGTGAACTTCGTGCACTTCGTCAACTTCGTCCACTTCCTGCACTTCGTCCACTTCTTGCACTTCGTCCACCTAGTCTACTTCGTCCACTTTGTCCACTTCGTCCACTTCCTCCACTTCCTCCACTTCGTCCACTTCCTCCACTTCCTCCACTTCTTCCACTTCCTCCACTTCGTCTACTACGTCATTTTCGTCAACTTCGTCCACTTCGTCAACTTCGTCAACTTCCTCCTCTTCGTTCATTTCGTCCACTTCCTCCACTTCCTCCACTTACTCCACTTCCTCAAGTTCGTTCACTTCGTCAACTTCGTCCACTTCGTGCACTACGTCAGCTACGTCAACTTCGTGCACTTCTTCCACTTCATCCACTTCATCCACTTCGTCAACTTCGTCCACTTCGTCCACTTCGACAACTTCGTGAACTTCCTCCACTTCCTCCACTTCCTCCACTTCCTCCACTTCGTCCACTTCCTCCACGTACTCCACTTCGTGAACTTCGTCCACTTCGCCCACCTCGTCCACTTTGTCCACTTCTTCTTCCACTAGTCTACTTCCTCCACTTCCTTCACTTCCTCCACTTCCTCCACTTTATCCACTTCCTCCACTTCGTCAACTACGTCCAATTCCTCCACTTCCTCCACTTACTCCACTTCGTCAACTTCGTCAACTTCGTCCACTTCGTCAACTTCGCCCACTTCGTCCACTTCGCCCATTTCTACAACTTCATCCACTTCCTCGACGTCCTTCACTTCGTCCACTTCCTCCACTTCCTCCCCTTCCTCCACTTCGTCAACTTCGTCCACTCCGTCCACTTACTCCACTTCCTCACCTTCGTGAACTTCGTCAACTTTGTCCACTACGTCAACTTCGTGCACTTCTTCCACTTCGTCCACTTTCTCCACTTACTCCACTTCGTCAACTTCGTGAACTTCGTCCACTTCGTCCACTTTGTCCACTTCGTCCACTACGTCAACATCGTCCACTTCGTCAACTTCGTGAACTTCGTGAATTTCCTCAACTTCGTCCACTTCCTCCACTTCGTCTACTTTGTCTACTTCATCCACTTCGTCCTCTTCGTCCATTTCGTCCCCTTCCTCAACTTCTTCCACTTCCTCCACTTCGTCAACTTCATCCACTTCCTCCACTTACTCCTCTTCGTGAACTTCGTGAACTTCGTCCACTTCGTCAACTTCGTCCACTTCGTCCACTTCCTGCACTTTGTCCACTTCTTGCACGTCGTCCACCTAGTTACTTCGTCCACTTTGTCCACTTCGTCCACTTCCTCCACTTCGTCCACTTAATCCACTTCCTCCACTTCTTCCACATCCTCCACTTCCTCCACTTCGTCTACTATGTCATTTTCGTCAACTTCGTCCACTTCGTCAACTTCGTCAACTTCCTCCTCTTCGTTCATTTCGTCCACTTCCTCCACTTCCTCCACTTCGTCAACTTCGTCCACTTCCTCCACTTACTCCACTTCCTCAACTTCGTCCACTTCGTGCACTACGTCCACTACGTCAACTTCGTGCATTTCTTCCACTTCATCCACTTCGTCCAATTTGTCAACTTCGTCAACTTCTTCCACATCCTCCACTTCCTCCACTTCCTCTACTTCCTCCACTTCCTCCACTTGGTCAACTTCGTCCACTTCGTCCACTTCCACCACTGCCTCCACTTACTCCACTTCGTGAACTTTGTCTACTTCGTCAACTTCGCCAATTACGTCAACTTCGTGCACTTCATCCACTTCGTCAACTTCCTTCACTTCCTCCACTTCCTCTATTTCCTCCACTTCCTGGACTTTGTCCACTTCCTCCACTTCCTTCCCTTCCTCCACTTCGTCAACTTCGTGCACTTCCTCCACTTCCTCTACTTCCTCCACTTCCTCCACTTCCTCCACTTCCTCCAATTCTTCCACTTCCTCCACTTCCTCCACTTCATCCACTTCTTCTTCCACTTTCTCCACTTCGTCCACTTCCTCCACTTTCACCACTTCCTGCACTTCCTGCACTTCCTCCAGTTCCTCCACCTCGTCCACTTCCTTCACTACTTCCACTTCCTCCAATTCGTCTACTTCCTCCACTTCGTCTAGTTCGTCCACTTCATCCTCTTCGTCCACTTCGTCCACTTCCTCCACTTGCTCCACTTTGTCAACTTCATCCACTTCCTACACTTACTCCACTTCGTCAACTTCGCCCACTTCGTCCACTTTTCGTCCACTTCGTCCTCTTCGTCCGCTTCCTCTACTTCCTCCACTTCCTTTACTTCCTCCACTTCCTCCACTTACTCCACTTCCTCAACTTCGAGAACTTCGTCCACTCCGTCAACTTCGTCCACTTCGTCCACTTCGCCCATTTCTACAACTTCATCCACTTCATCCAACTTCGTCCACTTCGTCCCTTCCTCCACTTCCTCAACTTCGTCCACTTCGTCCACTTACTCCACTTCCTCACCTTCGTGAACTTCGTCAACTTCGTCCACTACGTCAAATTCGTGCACTTCTTCCACTTCGTCCACTTCGTCCACTTTCTCCACTTACTCCAATTCGTCAACTTCATGAACTTCGTCCACTTCGTCCACTTTGTCCACTTCGTCTACTACGTCAACATCGTCCACTTCGTCAACTTCGTGAATTTCCTCAACTTCGTCCACTTCGTCCACTTCCTCCACTTCGCCCACTTTGTCTACTTCATCCACTTCGTCCATTTCGTCCCCTTCCTCAACTTCCTCCACTTCCTCCACTTCGTCAACTTCATCCACTTCCTCGACTTACTCATCTTCGTCAACTTCGTGAACTTCGTGCACTTCGTCAACTTCGTCCACTTTGTCCACTTCCTGCACTTCGTCCACTTCTTGCACTTCGTCCACCTAGTCTACTTCGTCCACTTTGTCCACTTCGTCCACTTCCTCCACTTCCTCCACTTCCTCCACTTCTTTCACTTCCTCCACTTCCTCCACTTCGTCTACTACGTCATTTTCGTCAACTTCGTCAACTTCGTCCACTTCGTCCACTTCGTCAACTTCGTCAACTTCCTCCTCTTCGTTCATTTCGTCCTCTTCCTCCACTTCCTCCACTTCCTCCACTTCCTCAACTTCGTCCACTTCCTCCACTTACTCCACTTCCTCAAGTTCGTTCACTTCGTCAACTTCGTCCTCTTCGTGCACTACGTCCACTACGTCAACTTCGTGCACTTCTTCCACTTCATCCACTTCGTCAACTTCGTCCACTTCGTCCACTTCGTCAACTTCGTGAACTTCCTCCATTTCCTCCACTTCCTCCACTTCCTCCACTTCGTCCACTTCCTCCGCGTACTCCACTTCGTGAACTTCGTGAACTTCGCCCACTTCGTCCACTTTGTCCACTTCTTCTTCCACTAGTCTATTTCCTCCACTTCCTTAACTTCCTCCACTTTATCCACTTCCTCCACTTCGTCAAGTACGTCCAATTCCTCCACTTCCTCCACTTACTCCACTTCGTGAACTTCCTCCACTTCGTCAACTTCGTCCACTTCGTCCACTTCGCCCATTTCTACAACTTCATTCACTTCCTCGACGTCCTTCACTTCGTCCACTTCGTCCACTTCCTCCCCTTCCTCCACTTCGTCAACTTCGTCCACTTCGTCAACTCCGTCCACTTCGTCCACTTACTCCACTTCCTCACCTTCGTGAACTTCGTCAACTTCGTCCACTACGTCAACTTCGTGCACTTCTTCCACTTCGTGCACTTCTTCCACTTCGTCCACTTACTCCACTTCGTCAACTTCGTGAACTTCGTCCACTTTGTCAACTTCGTCCACTTTCTCCACTTCGTCCACTACGTCAACATCGTCCACTTCGTCAACTTCGTCAACTTCGTGAACTTCGTGAATTTCCTCAACTTCGTCCACTTCCTCCACTTCGTCTACTTTGTCTACTTCATCCACTTCGTCCTCTTCGTCCATTTCGTCCCCTTCCTCAACTTCCTCCACTTCCTCCACTTCGTCAACTTCATCCACTTAGTCCACTTACTCCTCTTCGTGAACTTCGTCAACTTCGTCCACTTCGTCAACTTCGTCCACTTCCTGCACTTTGTACACTTCTTACACGTCGTCCACCTAGTCTACTTCGTCCACTTTGTCCACTTCGTCCACTTCCTCCACTTCGTCCACTTAATCCACTTCCTCCACTTCTTCCACATCCTCCACTTCCTCCACTTCGTCTACTACGTCATTTTCGTCAACTTCGTCCACTTCGTCAACTTCGTCAACTTCCTCCTCTTCGTTCATTTCGTCCACTTCCTCCACTTCCTCCACTTCCTCCGCTTCGTCAACTTCGTCCACTTCCTCTACTTACTCAACTTCCTCAACTTCGTCCACTTCGTGCACTACGTCCACTACGTCAACTTCGTGCACTTCCTCCACTTTCTCCACTTACTCCACTTCGTCAACTTCGTGAGCTTCGTCCACTTCGTCAACTTCGTCCACTTTGTCCACTTCGTCCACTACGTCAACATCGTCCACTTCGTCAACTTCGTGAATTTCCTCAACTTCGTCCACTTCGTCCACTTCCTCCAGTTCGTCCACTTTGTCCACTTCGTCCTCTTCGTCCATTTCGTCCCCTTCCTCAACTTCCTCCACTTCCTCCACTTCGTCAACTTCATCCACTTCCTCGACTTACTCATCTTCGTCAACTTCGTGAACTTCGTGTACTTCGTCAACTTCGTCCACTTCCTGCACTTCGTCCACTTCTTGCACTTCGTCCACCTAGTCTACTTCGTCCACTTTGTCCACTTCCTCCACTTCCTCCACTTCTTCCACTTCCTCCACTTCCTCCACTTCGTCTACTACGTCATTTTCGTCAACTTCGTCAACTTCGTCAACTTCCTCCTCTTCGTTCATTTCGTCCACTTCCTCCACTTCCTCCACTTCCTCCACTTCGTCAACTTCGTCCACTTCCTCCACTTACTCCACTTCCTCAAGTTCGTTCACTTCGTCAACTTCGTCCACTTCGTGCACTACGTCCACTACGTCAACTTCGTGCACTTCTTCCACTTCATCCACTTCGTCAACTTCATCCACTTCGTCCACTTCGTCAACTTCGTGAACTGCCTCCATTTCCTCCACTTCCTCCACTTCCTCCACTTCGTCCGCTTCCTCCACGTACTCCACTTCGTGAACTTCGTCCACTTCGCCCACTACGTCCACTTTGTCCACTTCTTCTTCCACTAGTCTACTTCCTGCACTTCCTTTACTTCCTCCACTTCCTCCACTTTATCCACTTCCTCCACTTCGTCAACTACGTCCAATTCCTCCACTTCCTCCACTTACTCCACTTCGTCAACTTCGTGAACTTCATCCACTTCGTCAACTTCGTCCACTTCGTCCACTTCGCCCATTTCTACAACTTCATCCACTTCCTCGACGTCCTTCACTTCGTCCACTTCCTCCACTTCCTCCCCTTCCTCCACTTCGTCAACTTCGTCCACTTCCTCTACTTACTCAACTTCCTCAACTTCGTCCACTTCGTGCACTACGTCCACTACATCAACTTCGTGCACTTCTTCCACTTCGTCCACTTTCTCCACTTACTCCACTTCGTCAACTTCGTGAACTTCGTCCACTTCGTCAACTTCGTCCACTTTGTCCACTTCGTCCACTACGTCAACATCGTCCACTTCGTCAACTTCGTGAATTTCCTCAACTTCGTCCACTTCCTCCACTTCGTCCACTTTGTCTACTTCATCCACTTCGTCCTCTTCGTCCATTTCGTCCCCTTCCTCAACTTCCTCCACTTCCTCCACTTCGTCAACTTCATCCACTTCCTCGACTTACTCATCTTCGTAAACTTCGTGAACTTCGTGCACTTCGTCAACTTCGTGCACTTCCTGCACTTCGTCCACTTCTTGCACTTCGTCCACCTAGTCTACTTCGTCCACTTTGTCCACTTCCTCCACTTCCTCCACTTCCTCCACTTCCTCCACTTCTTCCACTTCCTCCACTTCCTCCACTTCCTCCACTTCTTCCACTTCCTCCACTTCCTCCACTTCGTCTACTACGTCATTTTCGTCAACTTCGTCCACTTCGTCAACTTCCTCCTCTTCGTTCATTTCGTCCACTTCCTCCACTTCGTCCACTTCGTCAACTTCGTCCACTTCCTCCACTTACTCCACTTCCTCAAGTTCGTTCACTTCGTCAACTTCGTCCACTTCGTGCACTACGTCCACTACGTCAACTTCGTGCACTTCTTCCACTTCATCCACTTCATCAACTTCGTCCACTTCGTCAACTTCGTGAACTTCCTCCATTTCCTCCACTTCCTCCAGTTCCTCCACTTCGTCCACTTCCTCCACGTACTCCACTTCGTGAACTTTTTCCACTTCGCCCACTTGTTCTTCCACTAGTCTAGTTCCTCCACTTCCTTCACTTCCTCCACTTCCTCCACTTCGTCAACTACGTCCAATTCCTCCACTTCCTCCACTTACTCCACTTCGTCAACTACGTGAACTTCGTCCACTTCGTCAACTTCGTCCACTTCGTCCACTTCGCCCATTTCTACAACTTCATCCACTTCCTCGACGTCCTTCACTTCGTCCACTTCGTCCACTTCCTCCCCTTCCTCCACTTCGTCCACTTCGTCCACTTACTCCACTTCCTCACCTTCGTGAACTTCGTCAACTTCGTCAACTTCGTCCACTACGTCAACTTCGTGCACTTCTTCCACTTCGTCCACTTTCTCCACTTACTCCACTTCGTCAACTTCGTCCACTTCGTCAAGTTCGTCCACTTTGTCCACTTCGTCCACTACGTCAACATCGTCCACTTCGTCAACTTCGTGAACTTCGTGAACATCGTGAATTTCCTCAACTTCGTCCACTTGGTCCACTTCGTCCACTTCGTCTACTATGTCTACTTCATCCACATCGTCCTCTTCGTCCATTTCGTCCCCTTCCTCAACTTCCTCCACTTCCTCCACTTCCTCCACTTCGTCAACTTCATCCACTTCCTCCACTTACTCCTCTTCATGAACTTCGTGAACTTCGTCCACTTCCTGCACTTTGTCCACTTCTTGCACGTCGTCCACCTAGTCTACTTCGTCCACTTTGTCCACTTCGTCCACTTCCTCCACTTCCTCCACTTCGTCCACTTAATCCACTTCCTCCACTTCTTCCACATCCTCCACTTCCTCCACTTCGTCTACTACGTCATTTTCGTCAACTTCGTCCACTTCGTCAACTTCGTCAACTTCCTCCTCTTCGTTCATTTCGTCCACTTCCTCCACTTCCTCTACTTCCTCCACTTCCTCTACTTCCTCCACTTCCTCAACTTCGTCAACTTCGTCCACTTCCACCACTTCCTCCACTTACTCCACTTCGTGAACTTCGTCTACTTCGTCAACTTCGTCAACTACGTCAACTTCGTGCACTTCTTCCACTTCATCCACTTCGTCAACTTCCTTCACTTCCTCCACTTCCTCTACTTCCTCCACTTCCTGCAGTTCGTCCAGTTCCTCCACTTCCTCCCCTTGCTCCACTTCGTCAACTTCGTCCACTTCCTCCACTTCCTCTACTTCCTCCAATTCCTCCACTTCCTCCAATTCTTCCACTTCCTCCACTTCCTCCACTTCATCCACTTCTTCTTCCACTTTCTCCACTTCGTCCACTTCCTCCACTTTCACCACTTCCTGCACTTCCTCCAGTTCCTCCACTTCGTCCACTTCCTCCATTTCCTCCACTTCGTCCACTTCCTCCACTACTTCCACTTCCTCCACTTCGTCTACTTCCTCCACTTCGTCTAGTTCGTCCACTTCATCCTCTTCGTCCACTTCGTCCACTTCCTCCACTTGCTCCACTTCGTCAACTTCATCCACTTCCTACACTTACTCCACTTCGTCAACTTCGTGAACTTCGCCCACTTCGTCAACTTCGTCCACTTTTCGTCCATTTCGTCCTCTTCGTCCGCTTCCTCTACTTCCTCCACTTCCTCTACTTCCTCCACTTACTCCACTTACTCCACTTCCTCAACTTCGAGAACTTCGTCCACTTCGTCAACTTTGTCCACTACATCAACTTCGTGCACTTCTTCCAGTTCGTCCACTTCATCAACTTCGTCAACTTCCTCCACTTCCTCCACTTCGTCAACTTCGTCCAGTTCCACCATTTCCTCCACTTACTCCACTTCGTCAACTTCCTCCGCTTCATCCTCTTCGTCCATTTCATCCACTTCCTCCACTTTGTGAACTTCGTCCACTTCCTCCACTTCGTTGACTTCGTCTTCTTCGTTCATTTTGTCCACTTCCTCCACTTCGTCCACTTTCTCCACTTCCTCCACTTCGTCCACTTCCTCCACTTCGTTAATTTCGTCCACTTTCTCTACTTACTCCACTTCGTCAACTTAGCGAACCTCGTCCACTTCGTCAACTTTGTCCACTTCGTCCTCTTCGTCCGCTTCCTCTACTTCCTCCACTTCCTTTACTTCCTCCACTTCCTCCACTTACTCCACTTCCTCAACTTCGAGAACTTCGTCCACTTCGTCAAATTTGTCCACTACGTCAACTTCGTGCACTTCTTCCACTTCGTCCACTTCGTCCACTTCATCAACTTCGTCAACTTCCTCCACTTCCTCCACTTCGTCAACTTCGTCAACTTCGTCCAGTTCCACCATATCCTCCACTTACTCCACTTCGTCAACTTCGTGAACTTCGTCAACTTCGTGAACTTCGTCCACTTCGTCAACTTCGTGAACTTCGTCCACTTCGTCAACTTCGTCCACTTCGTCCAGTTCGTCCACTACTTCAACTTCGTGCACTTCTTCCACTTCGTCAATTTCGTCAACTTCCTCCACTTCCTTCACTTCCTCCATTTCCACCACTTCCTCCACTTCCTCCACTTCATCCTCTTCGTCAACTTCCTCCACTTCATCCTCTTCGTCCATTTCATCCACTTCGTCCACTTCCTCCACTTTGTGAACTTCGTCCACTTCCTCCACTTCGTCGACTTCGTCTTCTTCGTTCATTTTGTCCACTTCCTCCACTTCGTCAACTTCGTCCACTTCCTCCACTTCGTCTTCTTCGTTCATTTTGTCCACTTCCTCCACTTCGTCCACTTTCTCCACTTCCTCCACTTCCTCCACTTCCTCCACTTCGTTAATTTCGTCCACTTTCTCTACTTACTCCACTTCGTCAACTTAGCGAACCTCATCCACTTCGTCAACTTCGTCCACTTAGTCCACTTCGTCCACTATGTCAACTTCGTCCACTTCGTCCACTTCGTCAACTTCAGGAACTTCGTGAATGATGAGTGCCTATTTATGCCCACATTTATGCTTTAAAATTCAAATTTTTGATAGAATAATTGTGCTTAAATGATTGATTTTAAGTGAATTTGTGATGATTGGAATTATTGGGTTTGGGAATTAAAGAGACGTAAAAAGTGAGTTTTAGCGCATAAAATATTCTTGGATGTTCTTACGTTTATTTGTGCAGCTGAAATTATAAGTTTTGTTGGTCCAAATAGCAATTCAAGGCCCAAAACCAGATTTTATTTGGAAAATAATGTACAGATGGGCCAAACAGGCAACTTTTACCCTTGCACCTTCCAATTTCCCTACATACACCCCTCTTCTCTTAAACAGGCCCAATACTAAGCCAAACAGTAACCCTATTCTAAATACACTTCCTAAATTTCCCTACCCATACCCCTCCTAAGCCAGAGTCCACCAGATCATGCCACGTGTCCAAATCCTACCCACACAGACCTAGCCAACCACATGCCCCTGATAACAGTTGAAAAACTGTTATTTTCATGCTTAAAATTGACACAAAAAGCAACCTTTACACTTAGAAACTAGCTTGAAATCATGCTTTTATCCATATTTTCAGAAATAAGAGAGTTGGACAGGTTTATGCTTGATATCAGTGTCGTTGTGCAGGTTTTAAGGTGAATTTAGTGAAAGAAGTGAAGAAGGAGAGAGATGGAATCAGAAAAGTCAACCAGAAACCAGAAAAGTCAACCAGTCAACCAAAAAGTCAACCAGTCAACCATAATACGAAAAAAGTCAACCAGACGAGTTTTGGGCCAGTTTTATGCGATTTTATGATCTGTTTGGGCCTGGACCCGTTTTCTATTATTTTTATGTCCTATTTAAAGACCTAGATGTCTTAGGGTTGGGATCTTTGGCAGAAACAAAGCAAACACTCTCTCTTCCACCCCTTTGAAGGAGGATCTTGGATGCTCAAGCTACCTCTTCACCTTTCTAGGGTTTTATCTTTCATTCTTTCATTATTGTTCATCTAGGTTCACCATGAATATGGCGAACTAAACCTTATATGTTTGTTGGGGAATCAATGTAATCTTTTGAATGTTGAATTCCTAAAATATATGAGAGTGGATAAGATGAAATTGACCCCCAACAACATATTCATATATATATTTCATTGAAAGTGCTTGTTTTTTGCTTTTTCCATTGATCAAAATCTCATGCATACATGTTTATTTTCTGTTTTGCATATTAAACTTCAAATATTTCATTCTTAAGTCTTAGCTAATCAACGAACCACACAACTAAACTAGGCCTGAGTCCTTTCGGAGAACGATACTTGTCTTAAAGTTGATACTAAAAGCAACCTTTAACACTTAGAAACTAGCTTGAAATCATGCTTTTGGGTATATTTTTAGAAATAAGAGAGATGGACAGGTTTATGCTTGATTTCAGTGTTTTATGCAGGTTTTAAGGTGAATTTGGTGAAATAAATGAAGAAGGATAGAGATGGAATCAGAAAAGACATAAAAAAGCGCAAAAGGAGAAGCCGTAATTACGGCTCAGTGGCAGTTTACCGCTGAGCGGCACTCAGAAACCCACGTTGGCTCCACTGAGGGGTGAAAAGGCCGCTGAGGGGAGGAAAACAACTCACGCACTTACCGCTGAGCGGTAGTTTACCGCTGAGCGGCATTATTTTGGGCTTGGGCCTAATTTTTTGTATATTTTAGAATAGTATATAAGCTTTAGGACGTCCTAGGGTTTGTATCTTTGGCTGAGACGAAGCAAACACTCTCTTTTCCACCTCTTGAAGGAAGATCTTGGATGCTCAGGCTACCTCCTCATCTTTCTAGGGTTCTATCTTTCATTCTTTCATTATTGTTCATCTAGTTTCACCATGAATATGGTAAACTAAACCTTGTATTGTTGTTGGGGAATCAAAGTAGTCTTGTGAAACTCTCATATTTGGAATTTGTTTTAACATCTTATATTAAGATACATGTTTTCTTTCATCTTTAGTTAGGGATTTTCCTCTTTGCTTAATGCTTGCTTTGTTTAACTCATTCATTGCCATGATTATTGATTTTGTCGATATGGGAATGTACGGGGAAATCTAGATCCGGGGAATTTCTCCCAATAGCATATTGGTTGCCTTTAAGCTCCTGCACTTTAGAACTAATTACTATGAATGCTAGGAATTGTATGAACTCGTAATTAAGGATAGGCCTTCTTGCAAGGTGATTTAGAGAGTGGCATTAGCAATTGATGAAAAGAATGATGAATTCCTAAAAGTATATGAGAGTGGATAAGATGAAATTGATAACCCCAACAACATACTCATCCATCTAATTCATTAAAGTGTTTGTTTTCCTCTTTCCCATTGATCAAATTCATGCATACATGTTTAATTACTGTCTTTTACATTTAAACCTACAATCAATTGTTCACAAGTCTTAAATAATCATCAAATCATATAACTAACTAGGTCGTGAGTCCTTTGGGAGAACGATACTTGGTCTTATCGAGTTTTATTACTTGATATGATTCGGTCACACTTGCCGATTGTTAAACAAGTTTTTGGCGCCGTTTTTCGGTGTTCGTAAATTTGTCATCAAGTTTTTGGCGCCGTTGCTGGGGACTCGTGGTTTAACTAGTTCATTTGTGTGATTATTGATTATCTTTTACTTGTTTTTGAATTTTGAAATTTGAATTTTTGTTTTTTATTTTTTCTGTTTTTATTTATTTTATTTTATTATATTATATTTTATTTTATTTTATTGTATTTTTTTTATTTTATTTTTCTGTTTTTTTTTTGTTTTTATCCTTTTATCTCTGAATCTTATATCTTCTTTTATATCTTTTTGTGCTAACCAATGCTTATAGGGATTTGTTTGCTTGTGTATGTAGGAAGCAATCCGAACTAGGAGCAAGAAAACTGCAGAACCTCTTCTTGAAGATTTAGACGAGAGTAGACGGAGGAGAAGAATCCGTACATCTAGAGAACTTTTTCCTTCTCTGGAAACTCTGTTCCAACCATCACCACAAGGTTCTGACCATAGCACTGAAAATATGGAGAATAATAATGGCAGAAGAACTCTTGCAGATTACACAAATATAGCTGGACCTCAACATTTTAATAGCATAACAAGACCGAGGGTCAATGCAGCCAACATGGAGGTTAAACCAGCATTAATCCAACTGGTGAAGAGTAATCAATTTAATGGGTTGTCTCACGAAAGCCCATATGAGCACCTCACAACTTTTAATGAGATCTGCAACACGGTGAAAATAAATGGGGTGCCGAACGAAGCAATCAAATTTAGCCTGTTTCCATTCTCATTAGGAGGCAACGCTAAGCTTTGGTTAAATTCTTTTCCAGAAGGAAGCTTTACAGAGTGGGAAGCAGTGGTGACCAAGTTCCTAAACAAATACTTTCCACAATCAAAGGTGAATAAAGGAAAGCAAGAGATTTCATCATTCAGGCAAGGCATGGAGGAATCACTGGGGCATGCATGGGACAAATATAAAAGCTTATTAAGAAAGACACCCACGCATGGATTTGATGAAGTGGAAGTAGTCCTAATCTTCCTTAGAGGTCTTGGTTCACAAACCAAGATGATGCTTGACGCCTCAGCAGGAGGAAATATCAAATGGAAAACTCTAGAGGAAGCTACAGAAATCATTGACAATATGGATACTAGTGATAATGAGCTAAACAATGAAAGAGGATATCCTAGTCAGAAGGAGTTGCTACAATCAAATGATGCTTTGCTTATTCAAAATAAAATTATTTCTCAATAGTTGGAAGAAGTAATTATTAAACTTTCTCAATTACCACAAGAAATACAAAAGGTTTCAATGGTTCAATGGCAACAACAAAAATGGCAAATGCAATTTACTCCATCTGAGAAGACAACAAAACTTGACAAGACTTTCCAAAAATTCTTAAAGACGAATGCATCTTATTATAAGAATGTGGAAGTGGCATTTGAAAATATGAAGATCCATATTGAGCGAATAGTGGACAAGATGTAAAATGGTAATATCAGAAAGGAGTGTAAAAATGTTGTGACCAGAAGTGGTAAGGTATTAGAGGAGAGAAAAAAAGAAAGAGAGGAGAAAGAAAATGAGAATGAAAAAGAAACATGTGAGTGGAAAGAAAGAGTTGAGTGAGAAAAAAAGAAAGAAGAAGAAGATGAGAAGAAAGAAAAAAAAGAAAGAGAAGAGAGAGATGAGAGACAAAAAGAAAGAGAGTTTGAAAAACCACTTCCTTATCCAAAAAGCTATTCAAGGAAGGAGAAAGAAAAACAATTGGAGAGATTCATGGAGTTGTTTAAGAAGCTGGAGATCACTATACCATTCTCTGAAGCATTGCAACAGATGCCATCATATGCAAAATTTTTGAAGGAACTGCTTACAAAGAAAAACAAATACATTGAGAAGGAAACTATCAACGTACAGGGTAACTACAGTGCAATCATACAGAAATTACCTCCTAAGTTTAAAGATCCAGGAAGTTTCACTATTCCATGTACCATAGGAAATTTGGAAGTTGGAAGAGCATTGATTGATTTAGGAGCTAGCATTAATTTAATGCCGTTATCCATGTGTAAAACAATTGAGGGTTTGGAAATCAGACCTACCAGAATTGCTCTTCAACTGGTAGATAGATCTCTTAAATATCCATGTGGAGTGGTGGAAGACGTGTTGGTGAAGGTTGACAAGTTTGTATTCCTAGTAGATTTTATTGTAATGGAGATGGAAGGAAACAGTGATGTACCTCTCATTCTTGGGAGACCTTTTATGAAGACTACTAGAGTTTTAATTGATGTGGAAAATGGCAAGCTTAAATTGAGAGTTCATGATGAAGAAGTCACCTTTGATGTATTTAAAGCCATGACGTATCCAAATGATGATAAAGCATGTTTCCAACTTGACGAACTTGATGAAATTTGTGTGATTCAAGAAAGGATGGTGCGGTATGTTTCTCCATTAGAGAAAACTCTTATTGATGCTCGTGAAGATTTAAGTGAAGAAGAAGAGAAATTAATTGTAGAATGTCTGATGGACTTGGAAACATTGAAAAACATTCTGGAGGAGGATACAAAGTTTGAAATAATTGATAAGGAAGAAGAAGTCAAAGTAAAGAAACCAGAATTAAAAAGACTCACAGCACATCTGAAGTATGTTTTTCTAGAAGAAGATGAAAAAAAGCCAGTTATCATCAGTAATTCTTTGTCTCTACAAGAAGAAGAACAGTTGATAGAAATTTTGAAAGCTAATAAAGGAGCAATTGGGTGGTCAATATCAGATCTTAAAGGTATTAGCCCAACTTATTGTATGCATAAGATCTTTATGGAAGAGGATTATAGACCGAGTGCTCAACCACAGAGAAGGTTAAACCCTGTAATGAAGGAGGTGGTCAGAAAAGAAGTGTTGAAACTTTTAGAAGCTGGTATTATTTATCCAATCTCTGACAGCGAATGGGTAAGTCCAGTTCAGGTGGTTCCAAAGAAAGGTGGAATGACAGTAATTCACAATGATAAGAATGAACTTATTCCCACTCGGATAGTTACTGGATGGCGAATGTGCATTGATTACAGAAAGCTAAATAAAGCCACTAGGAAGGATCATTTTCCTCTTCCTTTCATGGACCAGATGTTAGAAAGATTAGCAGGTGAAGCTTTCTATTGCTTCCTAAATGGATATTCTGGATACAATCAAATTGTGGTAGATCCAAAAGACCAAGAGAAGACAGCCTTTACTTGTCCTTTTGGTATCTTTGCTTATAGAAAGATGACATTTGGATTGTGTAATGCTCCAGCTACCTTTCAAAGGTGTATACAGGCAATTTTTGCAGATCTCTTAGAAAAGTGTATTGAAGTCTTCATGGATGATTTTTCAGTCTTTGGAAATTCTTTCCAAAGGTGTTTGGCAAATTTGGATATTGTTCTTAAAAGATGTGTTCAGACAAATCTTGTTCTTAATTGGGAGAAATGTCATTTTATGGTAAAGGAAGGAATTGTGCTGGGACATAAAATTTCTGCTAAAGGGATTGAGGTAGATAAAGCCAAAGTGGAAGTCATTGATAAATTACCTCCACCAACAAATGTAAGGGGGATAGGAGTTTTGTAGGTCATGCTGGATTTTATAGAAGATTCATTAAAGATTTCTCAAAAATTGCTAAACCATTGAGTAATCTTCTTATGAAGGATGCTTCTTTTGTGATGAATGAAGACTGCTTGAAAGCTTTCGACATATTGAAGAGCAAATTAGTGTCAGCTCCAGTAATTGTAGCTCCAGATTGGAATAAAAATTTTGAGCTAATGTGTGATGCAAGTGATTATGCAATAGGAGTTGTTCTTGGTCAGCGAACAGAGCGGATTTTTCATCCAATTTATTATGCCAGCAAAGTTCTGAATGATGCTCAGTTGAATTATGCTACCACAGAGAAAGAATTTATGCCATAGTGTATGCTCTAGAGAAATTTAGACCTTATCTTATTGGGTCTAAGGTGATTATCTATATAGAGCATGCAGCTATCAAATACTTGTTGACAAAGCCAGATTCTAAGCCACGTCTGATTAGATGGGTACTACTCTTGCAAGAATTTGATGTGGAGATCCGTGATATGAAAAGGAGTGAGAACTTGATTGCTGATCATTTGTCACGGTTAGTCAAAAAGGAGGTTACTAGCAAGGAATCAGAGATCTGGGAATCTTTTTCAGATGAAGCACTCATGTATATTCAGCAGAGGCCATGGTTTGCTGATATGGCTAATTTCAAAGCTGCAAGGGTCATGCCAGAAGATTTAACTTGGCAACAAAAAAGGAAATTTTTGCATGATGCCAAGCAGTTTGTTTGGGATGATCCTTATTTGTTCAAGATTGAAGCAGATAATCTTTTGAGGAGATGTGTGACAAATGAAGAAGCAGAAGGAATTCTCTGGCATTGTCATGATTCACCTTGTTGAGAGGGTTGCACCTCACACAAAAGTTGTTTGCAAAATTAATGCAGTATAAGCTAGGAAGTGACTCCTAGGTCGTCTCTCAAGGACCAATTTGGGTTCAGTCTCAAGTCAAACACGTAGTGGGGGGGGGTTTTGAGATTTTGTGAATGCAAGTGAACTAAATTAAAACACGAACATAAACACGGATGTAAACACATAATAAAAGCGATTGGTCATTAACTCAATTACAATACTTTCAATCACGGATTATCAAAATGAAGGGCTACTCTAACCTCTTTTTCAACACAAATTACCCAACTAACTTAAACTAACATCACAATTAAGTTAAGCAAAACTTACTTGACTCACTTGAATTGAAATTGCTAAATCAGAAATCACATAAGTTGGAAGTGATATTGCTAAATGGAAAGGAAATTGCTAAATTACAAAAATTATCATTGCAGCGGGAATGAAAAGAAAACGGCAATATTCAAGCTAATAATTTAAACGCCAGCAATTTAATCATGATGCAGTGGAATAAAAAAAATTGCAATGCAGTTGGAAAGCACCGTGTGTACCCTTTCCAGCAAAATGAAAATCATCGTGCTGCAGTCCAGAACAATCACCGTGCACGTAATTTAAAGAAAGAAAACATCATGCTTGCTGAAGTAAGCTGTGTGATCACCCAAAATCCATCAACGTGTGAATCTAAAGAAAGAAAAAAATCTAGTTCTGCGCGTTGCTACCCTATGAAATCAGCACTTCCATTCTTTAAAAGCAAATAAAAAAAACGAATTATCCTCCTAATAATGCTAGACGTGACAGCCGCTGGACCATCCATGATTAAAAGCCAAATGAAATTAACACTTTTCCAAAGCAATTGAATCAACACTTCTCTTTCCTAAACATAAAACTTTCACCGCTTATGCATAAAGGAAGAAAATTGTATCACTCAAGATAAATAGAATAATAATGTGCTCTCCTATTGCTGGACTTGACAACACCTACTCTCACCTACCACCTCTTCATTCTCGAAGAAATAAAGAAAAAAAATTAGCAAACATTCAGCTACCAATCATCTTGGCACGTCCCATCCCCCTTGACTACCACCTACTCTACTTCTCATTCCATAAATCAAAAGCAATCTCTTTTCTTCCAGCAGCCGTGACCCTATCCCATTATGCTTCCAGCTCACTTTTCCCGGGACGTGGCAGCTGATAACAGTTGAAAAACTGTTATTTTCATGCTTAAAATTGATACTAAAAGCAACCTTTATACTTAGAAACTAGCTTGAAATCATACTTTTATTCATATTTTCAGAAATAAGAGAGCTGGACAGGTTTATGCTTGATTTCAGTGTTTTTGTGCAGGTTTTAAGGTGAATTTGGTGAAAGAAGTGAAGAAGGAGAGAGATGAAATCAGAAAAGACATTAAAAAGTGCAAAAGGAGAAGCCGAAGTCACCGCTCAGCGGCAGTTTACCGCTGAGCGGCACTCAGGAGCTTACGGGAGATCCGCTGAGGGGCAAAATGGCCGCTGAGGGGAAGAAACGACTCACGCACTTACCGCTGAGCAGCACACTTATGGGCTTGGACCTAGATTTTTTGTAATTTTAGAATAGTATATAAGCTTTAGGACGTCCTAGGGTTTGTATCTTTGGCAGAAACGAGGCAAACACTCTCTCTTCCACCCCTTTGAAGGAGGATCTTGGATGCTCAGGCTACCTCTTCACCTTTTTAGGGTTTATTCTTTCATTCTTTCATTGTAATTCATCTAGGTTCACCATGAATATGGTGAACTAAACTCTGTATGTTTGTTGGGGAATCAATGTAATCTTTTGAAGCTCTCATATATGGAATCTGTTTTTACATCTTTTAATTAAGACTTATGCTTTCTTTCATCATTAGTTAGGGTTTTTCCTCTTTGCTTAATGCTTGCATTGTTTAACTCATTCGATGCATGATTATTGGTTTTGTCGATACGGGAACGTACGGGGAAGTCTAGATCCGGGGAATTTATCCCAATATTATATTGGTTGTCGTTAAGCTCCTGCACTTATGAACTGATCATTAGGAATGCTAGGAATTGTATGAACTCGTGATTAGGGAGAAGCCTTCTAGAAAGGTACTTTAGAGAATGGCATTAACAATGATGATTTGAATGTTGAATTCCAAAAATATATGAGAGTGGATAAGATGAAATTGCCCCCAACAACATATTCATTCATAAATTTCATTGAAAGTGTTTATCTTTTGCTTTTTGCCATTGATCAAAACTTCATGCATACATGTTTATTTTCTGTCTTGCATATAAAACCTCAATTATTTCGTTCTTAAGTCTTAGCTAATCAACAAATCACATAACTAAACTAGGCCGTGAGTCCTTTGGGAAGAACGATACTTGGTCTTACCAAGTTTATTACTTGAACAATTCGGTCATACTTGCCGATTGAAAAACAAGTTTGTGACATCATATTTTGGTGTTCATAAATTTGTCCATCAAGTTTTTGGCACCGTTGCCGGGGACTCGTGGTTTAACTGGTTAGTTTGTGTGATTATTGATTATCTTTGACTTATTTTTTTATTTTTAATTTAAATTTCGAAGTTTTATTTTTATTTTTGTTTATATTTTTCAGTTTGTATTTTATTTGATTTGATTTTATTTTATTTTTCTGTTTTCTGTTTTTTATTTTATTTTTCTGTTTTCTATTTTTTTGTTTTCTGTTTTTATCTTCGGAATCTTATATCTTCTCTTATATCTTTTTGTGCTAACCAAATCTTTTCTAGGGTTTTGTGTTCTTGTGTATGCAGGAGGCAATTCGAACTAGGAGCAAGAAAACAACAGAACCTCTGCTTGAAGGATTAGACGACAGTAGACGGAGGAGAAGAATCCGAACATCTAGAGAACTTTTCCCTCCTCCAGAAACTCTGTTACAACCATCACCACAAGGTTCTAACAATAGCACAGAAAATATGGAGAATTACAATGTTAGAAGAACTCTTGCTGATTACACCAATATAGCTGGACCTCAACACTTTAACAGCATAGCTAGACCTAGAGTCAATGCAGCTAATATGGAGGTCAAACCAGCACTGATCCAACTGGTGAAAAGCAACCAATTTAATGGGTTATCTCATGAAAGCCCATATGAGCACCTCACAACCTTTAATGAAATTTGCAATACAGTGAAGATAAATGGGGTGCCTGACGAAGCAATCAAACTTATCCTGTTTCCATTCTCATTAGGAGGCAACGCTAAGCTTTGGTTGAATTCTTTTCCAGAAGGAAGTTTCACAGAATGGGAAGCAGTGGTAACAAAGTTTTTAAACAAGTACTTTCCACAATCAAAGGTGACAAAAGGTAAGCAAGAGATATCTTCATTTAAGCAGGGCATGGAAGAATCACTGGGGCATGCATGGGATAGATACAAAAGTCTGCTAAGAAAAACACCCACGCATGGCTTCAAAGAAGAAGAAGTAGTCCTAACTTTCCTTGGAGGTCTTGGTTCACAAACTAAGATGATGCTTCATGCCTCAGCAGGAGGAAACATTAAATGGAAAACTCCAGAGGAAGCAACTGAAATTATTGAAAATATGGCTACTAGTGACAACGAACTCAACATTGAAAAAGGAGATCTTAGTCAGAAGGAGTTGTTACAATCAAATGAGGCTTTGCTTATTCAAAATAGAATTATCTCTCAACAGCTTGAAGAGGTAACTATGAAACTTTCCCAAATACCACAGGAAATACAACAGGTCTCAATGGTTCAAGTGCAACAACAAAAATGGCAGATGCAATTTACTCCAGTTGAGAAAACAACAAAGCTTGAAGAGACTTTCCAAAGATTCTTGAAGACGAATGCGTCTTATTGTCATAATGTGGATGTTGCATTTAAAAATATGGAGGTTTATGTTGAGAGAATAGTTGACGAGATGAAACATGATAATCTTGGAAAGGAGTGTAAAACTGTTGTGACTAGAAGTGGTAGAGTGTTAGAGGAGAGACAAAAAGAAAGAGAGGAGAAAGAAAATGAGAGTGAGAGTGAGAGTGAAAAAGAAACATGTGAGTGGAAAGAAAGAGTTGAGAGAGAGAAAAAGAAAAAAGAAGAAGAGGAGAGGAGAGAAAAAAAAGAGAGAGAAGAGAGACAGAAAGAAAAAGAGTATGAAAAGTCACTTCCTTATCCAAAGAGTTATTCAAGAAAGGAGAAAGAAAAGCAGTTGGAAAGATTCATGGAATTGTTTAAGAAGTTGGAAATCACTATACCATTCTCTGAAGCATTGCAACAGATGCCAGCATATGCAAAATTTTTGAAGGAACTCCTCACAAAGAAACACAAGTACATTGAGAAGGAAACTATCAATATACAGGGTAACTGCAGTGCAATCATACAGAAACTACCTCCTAAACTTAAAGATCCAGGAAGCTTCACTATTCCATGCACCATAGGAGATGTGAAAGTTGGAAGAGCATTGATTCATTTGGGAGCTAGCATTAATCTAATGCCGCTATCCATGTGCAGAACAATTCAGGGGCTGGAAATTAAACCAACCAGAATGGCTCTTCAATTGGCGGACAAGTCTCTTAAATATCCATATGGAGTGGTTGAAGATGTTCTAGTGAAGGTCGACAAATTTGTATTCCCAGTGGATTTTATTGTGATGGAGATGGAAGGAACTAGTGATGTTCCTCTTATTCTTGGGAGACCTTTTATGAAGACTGCTAGAGTTTTGATTGATGTAGAGAATGGTAAGCTTAAATTGAGAGTTGATGATGAAGAAGTCACTTTTGACGTATCCAAGGCCATGACATATCCAAATGATGACAAAGCATGTTTTCAATTTGATGAACTTGATGAAGTTTGTATGGTGCAAGAAAGGATGGTGCAAAATATTTCTCCATTGGAAAAAACTCTTATTAATGCATGTGAAGATTTAGATGAAGAAGATGAGAAATTGATTGATGAATGTTTGATGGACTTGGAAACATTGAAAAAGAGTTCAGAGGAAGATCCAATATTCGAAATAATTGATAAGGAAGAAACAGTCAAAGCACAGACACCAGAATTAAAAAGATTGCCATCACATTTGAAATATGTGTTTTTAGAAGAAGATGGAACAAAGCCAGTCATCATCAATAACTCTTTATCTCTACAAGAAGAAGAGCAATTGATAGAAATTCTGAAAGCCAACAAAGAAGCAATTGGGTGGTCAATATCAGATCTTAAAGGTATTAGCCCAACTTACTGCATGCATAAAATTTTTATGGAAGAAGATTATAAACCAAGTGCTCAACCACAGAGAAGGTTAAATCCTGTCATGAAGGAGGTGGTCAGAAAAGAAGTGTTGAAACTGCTAGAAGCTGGTATCATCTATCCAATCTCTGACAGTGAATGGGTGAGTCCAGTACAGGTGGTTCCAAAGAAAGGTGGGATGACAGTAATTTATAATGATAAGAATGAACTTATTCCTACTCGGACAGTTACTAGTTGGCGTATGTGCATTGATTACAGGAAGCTGAATAAAGCTACTAGGAAAGATCATTTTCCTCTTCCTTTCATGGATCAGATGTTAGAAAGGTTATCAGGGCAAGCTTTCTATTGTTTTCTAGATGGATATTCTGGATATAATCAAATTGTGGTGGATCCAAAAGACCAGGAGAAGACGACTTTTACTTGTCCTTTTGGTATCTTTGCGTATAAGAAGATGCCTTTTGGATTATGTAATGCTCCAGCTACGTTTCAGAGGTGTATGCAGGCAATCTTTGCGGATCTCTTAGAAAAATGCATTGAAGTATTCATGGATGATTTCTCAGTTTTTGGAAATTCTTTCCAAAGATGTTTGGCTAATTTGAACACTGTCCTCAAAAGATGTGTTTAGACAAATCTGGTTTTAAATTGGGAGAAATGTCATTTCATGGTAACTAAAGGAATTGTGTTGGGGCATAAAATCTCTGCTAAAGGAATTGAGGTAGACAAAGCTAAAGTAGAAGTTATTGAGAAACTACCTCCACCAACAAATGTAAAAGGGATTAGAAGTTTTCTTGGTCATGCGGGGTTTTATAGAAGATTTATCAAAGATTTCTCAAAAATTGCTAAACCATTGAGTAATCTTTTGATGAAGGATGCTCCTTTTATGATGAATGAAGACTGCTTGAAAGCTTTTGACATATTGAAGAAGAAGCTAGTGTCAGCTCCAGTAATTGTAGCGCCAGATTGGAATAAAGTTTTGAATTAATGTGTGATGCAAGTGATTATGCAATAGGAGTTGTCCTTGGCCAGAGGAAAGAACAAAAGTTTCATCCAATTTATTATGCTAGCAAGGTGCTGAATGATGCTCAATTGAATTATGCTACCACAGAGAAAGAATTTCTTGCCATTGTATATGCTCTAGAGAAATTTAGACCTTATCTTATTGGGTCTAAGGTGATTGTCTATACAGATCATGCAGCTATCAAATATTTGTTGACAAAACCAGATTCTAAGCCACGTCTGATTAGATGGGTACTACTATTGCAAGAATTTGATGTAGAAATCTGTGATAAGAAAGGAAGTGAGAACTTAATTGCTGATCATTTGTCACGGTTAGTCAACAATGAGGTCACTAGCAAGGAGTCTGAAATCTGGGAATCTTTTTCAGATGAATCACTCATGTATATTCAGCAGAGGCCCTGGTTTGCTGATATGGCGAATTTCAAAGCTGCAAGAGTCATGCCGGAAGACTTAACTTGGCAACAAAGAAAGAAATTTCTGCATGATGCCAAGCAGTTTGTTTTGGATGATCCGTATTTGTTCAAAATTGGAGCAGATAATCTTTTAAGGAGATGTGTTACAAATGAAGAAGCAGAAGGAATTCTCTGGCATTGTCATGATTCACCTTATGGAGGACATTTTAATGGAGAAAGAACAGCAGCAAAAGTCCTTCAATCAGGGTTTTATTGGCCAACTTTATTTAAAGATGCCCATAATCATGCTAGGAATTGTGATAAATGTCAAAGAGCAGGGACAATTACTAAACGTCATGAGATGCCTTTACAAGGTATTTTAGAGGATGAGGTTTTTGATTGTTGGGGTATTGATTTTGTTGGACCTTTCCCTCCATCTTTCAACAATGAATATATTCTGGTAGCAGTGGATTATGTGAGTAAATGGGTGGAAGCATTAGCTTGTCCTAAAAATGATGCTAGCACGGTAATTAAATTCCTGAAGAGACAAATATTCTCACGCTTTGGCACTCCAAGAGTGTTGATCAGTGATGGAGGATCTCATTTTTGCAATTATCAGCTAGAGAAAGTACTCAAACACTATGGAGTAAAGCATAAGGTAGCTGCACCTTATCATCCACAAACCAATGGACAAGCTGAGGTGTCTAACAGGGAGATAAAAAGAATCCTGGAAAAAACCGTGACTTCATCAAGAAAGGATTGGTCTCTCAAATTGGATGATGCTCTTTGGGCTTATAGGACAGCAATGAAGACGTCTATGGGATTATCACCATTTCAATTAGTCTATGGGAAAGCATGCCATTTGCCAGTAGAATTGGAGCATAGAGCATTATGGGCTTTGAAATTCTTGAATTTTGATCCTTATGAAACTCAATGCACACGCAGACGACAGATTTTGGAGCTTGAAGAAATGCGATTGCATGCATATGATTCATCCAAGGCTTACAAAGACAAAATTAAATTTTATCATGACAGGAAGTTGGTGAATAGAGTTTTCAATCCAGGACAACAGGTATTATTGTTCAATTCAAGATTGAAGATATTTCCTGGGAAGCTGAAATCAAAATGGTCAGGACCATATGTGATAAAAGAAGTGCATTCGCATGGAGCAATTGAAATATTTAATCCAACTGCTAATGATCCACAGAAAAGTTGGGTGGTGAATGGTCAACGTCTCAAACCCTATCTAGGGGGAGAGGTGCAACAATTTTCCACAATGATGTTGTTGGTTGATCCTTGAAAGTTTGGGTCAGGCTCGTGACGTTAAACAAGCGCTTGCTGGGAGGCAACCCAGTATTCTGTAAGCATTATTTGTTTTTAGATTAGGGTTGATGTACTCTATTGAACACCTAGTTTGTTATGATGGTTTGTTATTAACTGTGATTGTTTGATAAGTAATGCTTGAATGATGCTTATGATTAATTGATGTTGAGATGATGTGCACATTAAAATGCTTATACAGGTGATTCACAAGCTTTGTGAACAAATGCATGATATCATGATTGTGGTTTTGAGATTAAGAAGGATGTGTATGTCAAATGTGAATGAGCTGATATGTGAGATTTTGAACTCCAGAGTTGTTATTGTTGAATACTATTACTTTGAAAGCATGAATGACTTTGCCCAGGTTTTCTATGATTGAATCAATTGCTTGTTTTGCATCATGTGATCAAGGCCGTTTGTTGGAACCCTTTTTTTTATTGGCCAAATTCATAAAGTTAGCCCACTAAAAGAGAACACGTTGTGTTCTATCCTTTGAACCCTTAGCCTTGAACATACACTGAAAACCCTTGATTGAAAATTTTTTACCTTGAGTTAAGTAGAAGATCTTGTGTGGTATTGTTAAATGTTCAAGTTTGGGGTTGTTGGGAAAACATGAAAAAGGAAAAGCATTGAGCTAAGAGCTAAAAAAAAGTAAGAATATGCAAAGAAAAAGAAAAGAAAAGAAAAAGAAGTAAAGCTCAATGCAAATGCAAAGGCAAAAGAAAGTTGGGAAAGAATAAGAATAATTGTGTTGTTATGATTCTTTTAACTCAAGGATTTTGTGATCCAGAAAAACCAATTTTCTTGTTAGCCCAGCCACATTATAAGCCATTGAAAAGTCCTTGTGACGATGCATGCTTGTGAATGTTTTTGATTGTGGTAAAATGAAAGGCAAAGTTGATTCATGTAACATTGTGATAGTGGAGTGAATGAGTGAAACACTTTACCTCTTATACAGTTGTGTGTTGAGTGAAACACTTTACCTAGTGAGGAAATACTCCATAAGCACATGAACATCCATGCTTAATTGATTGATCATTCATGAAAAATAGCATTTGTTGGAATTTAAATGATTTTGTGAACACTAAAGCATGTGCACATCTTGATTGAACTCTTGGTCATAAGTTTGAGTGAAGTTGTTACTTATCTTGAAAAAGAGGATTCTTGAACGAGTGAACCATCATATGAATTGGTTAGAGATTGAGTTACATCTTGTTTGCTTGAGGACAAGCAAAGTTCTAAGTTTGGGGTTGTGATAACAGTTGAAAAACTGTTATTTTCATGCTTAAAATTGATACTAAAAGCAACCTTTATACTTAGAAACTAGCTTGAAATCATACTTTTATTCATATTTTCAGAAATAAGAGAGCTGGACAGGTTTATGCTTGATTTCAGTGTTTTTGTGCAGGTTTTAAGGTGAATTTGGTGAAAGAAGTGAAGAAGGAGAGAGATGAAATCAGAAAAGACATTAAAAGTGCAAAAGGAGAAGCCGAAGTCACCGCTCAGCGGCAGTTTACCGCTGAGCGGCACTCAGGAGCTTACGGGAGATCCGCTGAGGGGCAAAATGGCCGCTGAGGGGAAGAAACGACCCACGCACTTACCGCTGAGTGGTACTTTACCGCTGAGCGGCACACTTATGGGCTTGGACCTAGATTTTTTGTAATTTTAGAATAGTATATAAGCTTTAGGACGTCCTAGGGTTTGTATCTTTGGCAGAAACGAGGCAAACACTCTCTCTTCCACCCCTTTGAAGGAGGATCTTGGATGCTCAGGCTACCTCTTCACCTTTTTAGGGTTTATTCTTTCATTCTTTCATTGTAATTCATCTAGGTTCACCATGAATATGGTGAACTAAACTCTGTATGTTTGTTGGGGAATCAATGTAATCTTTTGAAGCTCTCATATATGGAATCTGTTTTTACATCTTTTAATTAAGACTTATGCTTTCTTTCATCATTAGTTAGGGTTTTTCCTCTTTGCTTAATGCTTGCATTGTTTAACTCATTCGATGCATGATTATTGGTTTTGTCGATACGGGAACGTACGGGGAAGTCTAGATCCGGGGAATTTCTCCCAATATTATATTGGTTGTCGTTAAGCTCCTGCACTTATGAACTGATCATTAGGAATGCTAGGAATTGTATGAACTCGTGATTAGGGAGAAGCCTTCTAGAAAGGTACTTTAGAGAGTGGCATTAACAATGATGATTTGAATGTTGAATTCCAAAAATATGAGAGTGGATAAGATGAAATTGACCCCCAACAACATATTCGTTCATAAATTTCATTGAAAGTGTTTATCTTTTGCTTTTTGCCATTGATCAAAACTTCATGCATACATGTTTATTTTCTGTCTTGCATATAAAACCTCAATTATTTCGTTCTTAAGTCTTAGCTAATCAACAAATCATATAACTAAACTAGGCCGTGAGTCCTTTGGGAAGAACGATACTTGGTCTTACCAAGTTTATTACTTGAACGATTCGGTCATACTTGCCGATTGAAAAACAAGTTTGTGACATCATATTTTGGTGTTCATAAATTTGTCCATCAGCAGCCAATGAACCGTGACAGTGGTGGCTCCTCTTCTCTCGTTCAGCACTCCCCTATTAAATGAAGTTAATAGCCAATTGAAACGTAACAGCATTGATGGACAAATTTGTAAGCACCAAAATATGATGTCACAAACTTGTTTCACAATCGGCAAGTATGACCGAATCGTTCAAGTAATAAACTTGGTAAGACCAAGTATCGTTCTTCCCAAAGGACTCACGGCCTAGTTTAGTTATGTGATTTGTTGATTAGCTAGGACTTACAAACGAAATATTTAGATTTTAAAATGCAAGACAGAAAATAAACATGTATGCATGAAGTTTGATCAATGGCAAAGACAAAAGATAAACACTTTCAATGAATTATATGAATGAATATGTTGTTGGGGGTCAATTTCATCTCATCCACTCTCATATATTTTAGGAATTCCACATTCAAATCATCATTGTTAATGCCACTCTCTAAAGTACCATTCTAGATGGCTTCTCCCTAATCAAATAGTTCATACAATTCCTAGCATTCCTAATGATTAGTTCATGAGTGCAGGAGTTTAACGACAACCAATATAATATTGTCAGTATAATATTGGGAGAAATTCCCCGGATCTAGACTTCCCCGTACGTGCCCGTATCGACAAAACCAATAATCATGCATTAGAATGAGTTAAACAATGCAAGCATTGAGCAAAGAGGAAAAACCCTAACTAATGATGAAAGAAAGCATATGTCTTATTTAAAAGATGTAAACAACGATTCCATATATGAGAGCTTCAAGAGATTACATTGATTCCCCAACAAACATACAAGGTTTAGTTCACCATATTCATGGTGAACCTAGATGAATAACTATGAAAGAATGAAAGAATAAACCCAATAAAGGTGAAGAGGTAGCCTGAGCATCCAAGATCCTCCTTCAAAAGGGTGGAAGAGAGAGTGTTTGCCTCGTTTCTGCCAAAGATACTAACTCTAGGACGTGCAAGTCCTTATATACTATTCTAGAATTACAAAAGATTACAAAAGCCCAAGTCCATAAAAGTGCCGCTCAGCGGTAAATACCGCTCAGCGGTGGTTGCGTGACTCGTTTCTTCCCCTCAGCGGCCATTTTGCCCCTCAGCGTGACTCCCGCAACCTCCTGAGTGCCGCTCAGCGGTAAATTGCCGCTGAGCGGTGCCTTCGGCTTCTACTTTTGCACTCTTTCTTGTCTTTTCTAATGTCATCTCTCTCCTTCTTCACTTCTTTCACCAAATTCACCTCAAAACCTGCACAAAAACACTTAAATCAAGCATAAACCTGTCCAGCTCTCTTATTTCTGAAAATATGGATAAAAGGCATGATTTCAAGCTAGTTTCTAAGTCTAAAGGTTGCTTTTAGTATCAATTTTAAGCATGAAAATAACAGTTTTTTAACTGTTATCAGTCCACTTCCTCCACTTCATCCTCTTCATCCATTTTGTCAGCTTCCTCCACGTCCTCCACTTCGTCCACTTCCTCCACTTCATCCACTTCTTCAACTTTCTCCACTAACTCCACTTCCTCCACTTCCTCCACTTCCTCGACGTCCTCCACTTCCTCGACTTCTTCTTCCACTTCGTCCACTTTCTCCACTTCCTCCACGTCCTCCACTTCTTCTTCCATTTCGTCGCCTTCTTCCACGTCCTCCACTTCGTCCACTTCCTCCTCTTCCTCCACTTCCTCCACTTCTTCCACTTCCTCCATTTCCTCCACTTCCTCCACTTCCTCCACTTTGTCCACTTCATCCTCTTCGTCCATTTCATCCACTTCCTCCACTGCCTCTACTTCCTCCACTTCCTCCACTTCCTCCACTTCTTCCACTTCGTCCACTTCCTCTACTTCGTCCACTTCCTCCACTTCCTCCACTTCCCCCACTTCCTCCACTTCCTCCACTTCCTCCACTTCTTCTTCCACTTCCTCCATTTCGTCCACTTCCTCCACTTCCACCACTTCCTCCACTTCCTCCACTTCCTCCACTTCGTCCACTTCGCCAACTTCGTCCTCTTCCTTCATTTCGTCCACTTCCTCCATTTCCTCCACTTCCTCTACTTACTACCCTTGGTCAACTTCGTGAACTTCGTCCACTTCGTCAACTTCGTCCATTTCGTCCACGACGTCAACTTCGTGCACTTCGTCCACTTCGTCCACTTCGTCCACTTCGTCACCTTCGTTAACTTCATCAACTTCCTCCACTTCCTCCACTTCCTCCACTTCAGAAACTTCGTCCACTTCCTCTACTTCCTCCACTTCCTCGACTTCCTCCAGCTCTTCCACTTCCTCCACTTCCTCCACTTCATGCACTTCTTCTTCCACTTCCTCCACTTCCTCCACTTCCACCACTTCCACCACTTCCTCCACTTCCTCCACTTCGTCGACTTCGTCCACTACCTCCACTTCCTCCACTTCCTCCACTTTGTCCACTTCCTTCACTTCGTCCACTTCGTCCATTTTGTCCATTTTGTCAACTTCCTCCACTTCCTCCACTTCCTCCACTTCGTCCACATCGTCCACTTCGTCAACTTCGTTCACTTGCTTTACTTCGTCAACTTCGTCCACTACCTCCAGTTCGTCCACTTCATCCTCTTCGTCCATTTCATCCACTTCCTCCACTTCGTCGACTTCCTCCACTTGTTCCACTTCGTCAATTTTGACCACTTCCTGCACTTACCCCACTTCGTCCACTTCGCCAACTTGGTCCACTTCCTCCACGTCCTCCACGTCTTCTTCCACTTCCTCCACTTCCTCCACGTCCTCGACTTCGTCCACTTCTTCGTCCATTTCGTCGACTTCTTCCACTTCCTCCACTTCGTCCACTTCCTCCACTTCCTCCACTTCCTCCACTGCCTCCACTTTGTCCACTTCCTCCACTTCATACTCTTCGTCCATTTCATCCACTTCCTCCACTTGCTCCACTTCGTCAATTTCCTCCACTTCCTCCACTTCCTCCAGTTCTTCCACTTCGTCACCTTCATCAACTTCATCAACTTCCTCCACTTCCTCCACTTCTTCCACTTCCTCCACTTCCTCCACTTCCTCCACTTCGTCAACTTCGTCCACTTTCTCCACTTTGTCAACATCGTCCACTTCGTCAACTTTGTCCACTACGTCAACTTCGTCCACTTCGTCCAGTTCCTCTACTTCCTTCACTTCCTCGAGTTCTTCCACTTCCACCACTTCATCCACTTCTCCTTCCACTTCCTCTACTTCGTCCACTTCCACCACTTCCTCCACTTCGTCAACTTCCTCCACTTCGTCAACTTCCCCCACTTCCTCCAATTCTTCCACTTCGTCCACTTCGTCCACTTCATCGTCGTCGTCCATTTTGTCAACTTCGTCCACTACGTCAACTTCGTCCACTTCGTCCACTTCCTCCAATTCGTCACTTCCTTCACTTTGTCCACTTCCTCCACTTCATCCTCTTCATCCATTTTGTCAGCTTCCTCCACTTCCTCCACTTCCTCCAATTCATCCACTTCCTCCACTTCCTCCACTTCGTCCACTTCCTCCACTTCCTCCACTTCGTCAACTTTCTCCACTAACTCCACTTCCTCCACTTACTCGACTTCGTCAACTTCGTGAACTTCGTGAACTTCCTCCACATCCCCCACTTCCTCCACTTTCTCGACGTCCTCCACTTCCTCGACTTCTTCTTCCACTTCGTCCACTTTCTCCACGTCCTCCACTTCTTCTTCCATTTCGTCGACTTCTTCCACGTCCTACACTTCGTCCACTTCCTCCTCTTCCTCCACTTCCTCCACTTCGTCCACTTCCTCCATTTCATCCACTTCCTGCACTTCCTCCACTTCCCCCACTTTGTCCACTTTGTCCACTTCGTCGACTTCGTCCACTTCGTCCTCTTCGTCCATTTCATCCACTTCCTCCACTGCCTCCACTTTCTCCACTTCCTCCACTTCCTCCACCTCCTGCACTTCCTCCACCTCCTCCACTTCTTCCACTTCGTCCACTTCCTCTACTTCGTCCACTTCCTCCACTTCCCCCACTTCCTCCATTTCCTCCACTTCCTCCACTTCCTCCACTTCTTCTTCCACTTCCTCCACTTCCTCACTTCCTCCACTTCCACCACTTCCTCCACTTCCTCCACTTCCTCCACTTCCTCCACTTCCTCCACTTCCTCCACTTCCTTCATTTCGTCCACTTCGTCCACTTCGCCAACTTCGTCCTCTTCCTTCATTTCGTCCACTTCGTCCACTTCCTCCACTCACTCCACTTCCTCCACTTCCTCTACTTACTACCCTTGGTCAACTTCATGAACTTCGTCCACTTCGTCAACTTCGTCCATTTCGTCCACGACGTCAACTTCGTGTACTTCGTCCACTTCGTCCACTTCGTCCACTTCGTCACCTTCGTCAACTTCATCAACTTCCTCCACTTCCTCCAACTTTTCCACTTCCTCCACTTCCTCCATTTCATCCACTTCTTCTTCCACTTCCTCCACTTCCTCCACTTCCTTCACTTCGTCCACTTCGTCCATTTTGTCCATTTTGTCAATTTCCTCCACTTCCTCCACTTCCTCCACTTCGTCCACATCGTCCACTTCGTCCACTTCGTCAACTTCGTCCACTTGCTCCACTTCGACAACTTCGTCCACTACCTCCACTTCGTCCACTTCGTCCACTTCATCCTCTTCGTCCATTTCATCCACTTCCTCCACTTCGTCGACTTCCTCCACTTGCTCCACTTCGTCAATTTCGACCACTTCCTGCACTTACCCCACTTCGTCCACTTCGCCCATTTGGTGCACTTCCTCCAAGTCCTCCACTTCGTCCACTTCTTCTTCCGCTTCCTCCACTTCCTCCACGTCCTCGACTTCGTCCATTTCGCCGACTTCTTCCAGTTCCTCCACTTCCTCCACTTCCTCCACTGCCTCCACTTTGTCCACTTCGTCCACTTCATACTCTTCGTCCAATTCATCCACTTCCTCCACTACCTCCACTTCCTCCACTTCCTCCACTTGCTCCACTTCGTCCATTTCGTCCACTTCCTCCACTTACTCCACTTCGTCCACTTCGTCTTCTTCGTTCATTTCGTCAACTTCCTCCACTTCTTCCACTTCCTCCACTTCGTCAACTTCGGCCACTTGCTCCACTTACTCCACTTCGTCAACTTCGTCAACTTCGTTCACTTCGTCAACTTCGTCCACTTTGTCCAGTTCGTCCGCTACGTCAACTTTGTTCATTTCGTCCACTTCGTGAACTTCGTGAACTTCGTCCACTTCCTCCATTTCGTCCACTTCGTCTACTTCGTCCACTTCGTCCTCTTCGTCCACTTCCTCCACTTCCTCCACTTCCTCCACTTCGTCCACTTCTTCCCCTTACTCCACTTCGTCAACTTCGTGATCTTCGTCAACTTCGTCCACTTCCTCCATATCCTCGACTTCGTCCACTTCTTCCTCCACTTCCTCCACTACGTCAACTTCGTCCACTTCGCCAACTTCGTCAACTTCGTCCTCTTCCTTCATTTCGTCCACTTCCTCCACTTCCTCTACTTCCTCCATTTCCTCCACTTCCTCTACTTACTACCCTTGGTCAACTTCGTGAACTTCGTCCATTTCGTCCACTACGTCAACTTCGTGCACTTCTTCCACTTCCTCCACTTCCTCCATTTCGTCCACTTCATCTACTTCGTCCACTTCGTCCTCTTCGTCCACTTCCTCCACTTCCTCCACTTCCTCAACTTCCTCCCCTTACTCCACTTCCTCAACTTCGTGAACTTCGTCAACGTCGTCCACTTCCTACACTTCGTCCACTTCCTCCATATCCTCGACTTCGTCCACTTCTTCCTCCACTTCCTCCATTACGTCAACTTCGTCCACTTCGCCAACTTCGTCAACTTCGTCCTCTTCCTTCATTTCGTCCACTTCCTCTACTTCCTCTACTTCCTCCACTACGTCAACTTCGTCAACTTCGTCAACTTCGTCCACTTCGCCAACTTCGTCAACTTCGTCCTCTTCCTTCATTTCGTCCACTTCCACCACTTCCTCCACTTCCTCCACTTCCTCTACTTCCTCCATTTCCTGCACTTCCTCTACTTACTACCCTTGGTCAACTTTGTGAACTTCGTCCACTTCGTGAACTTCGTCCACTTCGTCAACTTCGTGAACTTCGTCCACTTCGTCAACTTCGTCCACTACGTCCACTACGTCCACTTCGTTCACTTCGTCACCTTCGTCAACTTCATCAACTTCCTCCACTTCCTCCACTTCCTCCACTTCCTCCACTTCGTCCACTTCGTCCACTTCGTCCACCTCCACTACTTCCTCTAGTTCCTCCACTTCTTCTAGTTCTTCCACTTCCTCCACTTCCTCCACTTCTTCTTCCACTTCCTCCACTTCCTCCACTTCCTCCACTTCCACCCCTTCCACTACTTCCACGACTTCCTCCACTTCCTCCACTTCCTCAACTTTGTCCACTTTGTCGACTTCGTCCACTTGATCCTCTCCGTCCAATTCGTCCACTTCCTCCATTTGCTCCACTTCGTCCACTCCCTCCACTTACTCCACATCGTCAACTTTGTGAAGTTCACCCACTTCATCAACTTCGTCCATTTTGTCCACTTCCTCCAGTTCGTGCTGTTCGTCCGCTTCCTCCACTTCCTGCAGTTCCTCCACTTACTCCACTTCCTCCACTTCTTCCACTTCCTCCACTTTCTCCACTTCCTCCACTTCCTCCACTTCGTTCACTTTGTCCACTTCGTCCACTACGTCAACTTCGTTCACTTCGTCCACTTCGTCCACTTCGTCAACTTCCTTCACTTCGTCCACTTCCTCCACTTCGTCCATTTCGTCTACTTCGTCCAGTTCGTCC
>CM050916.1:21712832-21787628 GCA_027742785.1 Vigna reflexopilosa | reverse complement strand
GAAGAATGCCAAATAAATTCAAGACTCTCCACACATACATTTTAGAATTAATTAAATTGTAATTCAGTAGTTTAGAATTTTTGAATCAACTCTTACAATTTGGGTCAATTTTTGGTAAAGTAGATTAGGCCCAAAACTAGAGATTAGTGACTTGAGAGACGACCTAGGAGTCACTTCCTAGCACTATACTGCATTCTTTTATGCACAACTTTTGACGAAGTGAAGGAAGTGGCGGAAGTGGAGGAAGTGGAGGAAGTGGACGATGCGGAAGAAGTTGACGAAGTGGAGGAAGTGGAGGAAGTGGATGAAGTGGACGAAATGGACAAAGAGAACGAAGTGGACGAAGTGGACGAAGTCGACGAAGTGGACAAAGTGGAGGAAGTGGAAGAAGTGGAGGAAGTGGACGAAATGAACTAAGAGGACGAAGTGGAGGAAGTGGACGAAGTTGACGAAGTCGAGTAAGTGGAAGAAGTAAATGAAGTGGACGAAGATGACGAAGTGGACGAAGTGGACAAAGTTGACGAAGTGGAGTAAGCGGAAGAAGTGGACGAAGATGACGAAGTTGAGGAAGTGGAGGATGTGGAGGAAGTGGAGGAAGTGGAGGAAGTGGAGAAACTGGACGAAATGGACGAAGAGGACGAAATGGACGAAGAGGACCAAATGGACGAACTGGAGGAAGTGGAGGAACTGGACGAAGTGGAGGAAGTGGAGGAAGTGGACGAAGTGGATAAAGTGGACGAAGTTGACGTAGTGGATGAGGTGGAGTAAGTGGAGGAAATGAAGGAAGTGGAGGAAGTAGAAGAAGTGGAGGAAGTGGACGAAATGGATGAAGAGGACGAAGTGGAAGAAGTTGACGAAGTGGAGGTAGTGGAGGAAGTGGATGAAGTGGACGAAATGGACGAAGAGGACGAAGTGGAGGAAGTGGACAAAGTTGACGAAGTGGAGGAAGTGGGGGAAGTGGAGGAAGTGGACGAAGTTGACGTAGTGGATGAGGTGGAGTAAGTGGAGGAAGTAGAAGAAGTGGAGGAAGTGGACGAAATGGATGAAGAGGACGAAGTGGAAGAAGTTGACGAAGTGGAGGTAGTGGAGGAAGTGGATGAAGTGGACGAAATGGACGAAGAGGACGAAGTGGACGAAGTGCAGGAAGTGGACAAAGTTGACGAAGTGGAGGAAGTGGGGGAAGTGGAGGAAGTGGACGAAGTGGAAGAAGTTGACGAAGTCGAGGAAGTGGATGAAGTGGACAAAATGGACGAAGAGGACGAAGTGGACGAAGTGGACAAAGTTGACGAAGTGGAGGAAGTGGCGGAAATGGAGGAAGTTGAGGAAGTGGACGAAATGGACGAAGAGGACGAAGTGGATGAAGTGGAGGAAGTGGACAAAGTGGACGAAGTTGACGAAGTGGACAAAGTGGACGAATTTGACGAAGTGGACGAAGTTCACGAAGTTGACGAAGTGGAGGAAGGAGAGGAAGTGGACGGAGTTGACGAATTAGAGGAAGTGGACAAAATGGACGAAGAGGATGAAGTAGACGAAGTGGAGGAAGTGGACGAACTGGACGAAATGGACGAAGTTGACGAAGTGGAGGAAGTGCAGGAAGTGCAGGAAGTGGAGGAAGTGGACGACATGGACGAAGTAGGGGAAGTAGACGACGTTGATGATGTGGAGGAAGTGGATGAAGTGGAGGAAATGGATGAAATGGACGAAGAGGACGAAGTGGAGGAAGTAGAGGAAGTGGAGGAAGTGGAGGAAGTGGACGAATTTGACGAAGTTCACGAAGTTGACGAAGTGGAGTAACTGGACGAAGTGGACGAAGTGGAGGAAGTGGAGGAAGGGGCGAAATGGACGAAGAGGACAAAGTGGACGAAGTAGACAAAGTGGACGAAGTAGACAAAGTGGACGAAGTGGAGGAAGTGCACGAAGTGGAGGAAGTGGACGAAGTTGACGAAGTGGACGAAGTTGACGAAGTGGACGAAATGGATGAAGTTGACGTAGTGAACGAAGTGGACAAAGTGGACGAAGTTGACGAAGTGGACGAAGTTGACGAAGTGGACGAAGTTGACGAAGTGGAGTAAGTGGAGGAAGTGGAGGAAGTGGAGGAAGAGGAGGAAGTGGTGGAAGTGCAGGAAGTGGACGAAGTGGAGGAAGTGGAAGAAGTCGACGAAATGGAAGAAGAAGTGGACGAAGTGGAGGGCGTGGTGGAAGTGGAGGAAGTGGACGAAGTAGAAGAAGAAGTGGACGAAGTGGAGGACGTGGAGGAAGTGGATGAAGTAGGCGAAGGGGACGAAGTTGACGAAGTTCACGAAGTTCACGAAGTCGAGTAAGTGGACGAAGTTGACAAAGTGGACGAAGTGGAGGAAGTGGAGTGATGACAAATTTATGAACACCGAAAAACGGCGCCACAAACTTGTTTAACAATCGGCAAGTGTGACCGAATCGTTTCAAGTAATAAACTCGGTAAGACCAAGTATCGTTCTCCCAAAGGACTCACGGCCTAGTTTAGTTATGTGATTCGTTGATTATTTAAGACTTAAGAACGAAATAAGTGGAGTTTAATATGCAAAACAGAAAATAAACATGTATGCATGAATTTGATCAATGGCTAAAACAAAATACAAACACTTCAATGGAATATATGAATGAGTATGTTGTTGGGGTTATCAATTTCATCTTATCCACTCTCATATACTTTAGGAATTCAACATTCTTTTCATCATTGTTAATGCCACTCTCTAAATTACCGCTGAGCGACAGTTGCGACTTCTCCTTTTGCACTTTTTGATGTCTTTTCTCATTTCATCTCTCTCCTTCTTCACTTCTTTCACCAAATTCACCTTAAAACCTACACAAAAACACTGAAATCAAGCATAAACCTGTCCAGCTCTCTTATTTCTGAAAATATGAATAAAAGCATGATTTCAAGCTAGTTTCTAAGTGTTAAAGGTTGCTTTTAGTATCAATTTCAAGCATGAAAATAACAATTTTTCAACTGTTATCACAACCCCAAACTTAGAACTTTGCTTGTCCTCAAGCAAACAAGATGTAACTCAATCTTCTACCAATTCACATGATGGTTCACTCATTCAAAAATTTCTTTTCAAGATAAGCAAAGACTTCAATCAAACTTTTGACCAAGATTTCAATCAAGATGTGCACATGCTTTAGTGTTCACAAAGTCAGTTAATATCAAACAAATGCTATTTTTCATGAATGATCAATCAATTAAGCATGGATGTTCATGTGCTCATGGAATACTTCCTCACCAGGTAAAGTGTTTCACTCACACACAAGTGTATAAGAGGTAATCACTCATTCACTCCACTACCACAATGTCACATGAATCAACTTTGCCTTTCATTTAACCACAATCAAAACATTTACAAGCATGCATCATCATAAGGACTTTTCAATGGCTTATAACGTGGCTGGGCTAATAAAGAAAATTGGTTTTTCTGGATCACAAAATCCTTGAGTTAAGAGAATCATAACATCACAATTATTCTTATTTTTTCCAACTTGTCTTTACATTGAGCTTTGCTTTTTCTTTTCTTTTCTTTTCTTTCTCTTTTTCTTTTCTTTTCACATTCTTATTCTTAACTTTTAGCTCAATGCTTTTCCTTTTTCTTTTTCATGCTTTCCCAACAACCCCAAACTTGAACATTTAACAATACCACAAAAGATTTTCTACTTAACTCAAGGTAAAGCTTTTCAACATGGCTTTTCAATTTATGTTCAAGGCTAAGGGTTCAAAGGATAGAACACAAAGTATTCTCTTTTAGTGGGCTCACTTCATGAATTTGGCCAATAAAAAAGGGTTCCAACAAACGGCCTTGATCATATGATGCAAAACAAGCAATTGATTCAATCATAGAAAACCTGGGCAAAATCATTCATGCTTTCAAAGTAATAGCATTCAATCAATAAAAACTCTGGAGCTCAAAACCTCACAAATAGGCTCATTCACATTTGACATACACATCCTGCTTAATCTCACAATCACAATCATAATATCCTGCATTTGTTCACAAAGCTTGTGAATCACCTGTATAAGCATTTAATGTGCACATCTATCTCAACATCAATCAATCAATAATCATCATCAAGCATTACTTATCACACAATCACACTCAATAGCAAACCATCATAACAAGCCAGGTTTCCAATAGAGTACATCAACCTTAATCTAAAGCAAAAGTATATAAGTTCCGAACCAACACAAGCATAAGTTCATGATAGCATTCATCAGTAAATGCTATCTCAGCCCCTCATCAATCTGAGTTGTCCTCTGTATCTTCCTCTTCTTCCTCATCTTCATCATCTTCAAATGCATCATCATCATCAGCTTCATCTTCTTCCATCTCCCTAACTGAAGCTTCAGCTGCTTCAGCTCCTCCTCCTTGCACCGGCTCCTCTGGCCAAGCTACCACATTATGGAATTCCTCCATAGTCCACATGTCAGTTGGAGGTGTATCATACATCCCCACAATCATCTCAGCAGTAGCCACCTGCCCTCTATGAATGGACTGTAACTGAGCACCTATAAGAGACATGTACATGTCCTTCATCTAGAACGGTTCTGCTTCATGTGTCTCAGCAGATGTCTGGCTCTGTGCTTGCCCTCTCTCTCTGCGAGCACGGCGTGGTGGAACTGGCTGAGCTGCCTCCTCACCTCCACAGTACTGTCTGTAATAGGCCTCATCAATGGCTTTTCTTGGCCTTTCAAATGGTGGAGCAGAAGTGTCCACCCCAGCTATCTAGCAAAGGTGAGTGATTAAGGAGGGATGTCCTAAGGGTGCTTTGTTATTTGAGGTATTGGCACACGCACTAATCTCATCAGCTATCACCTGCCCAATATTAACATTTAAGTTCCTGATAGCACAGTAGATGAAGAGTGCCCTGCTGAGAGTAATATCTGACACATGTGAACATGGCTGAATGTTGGCATGAGAAAATGCCATCCAATACTTTGCAAGAGGAGTCAGATCAGTCCTCCTAATGTTTACCACTGAACCAGATCTATTCCTTGGGAAGTGTCCTCCAGGTATACATAGTACTCTCTCTACATCCTCAAAATCAGCCCCTTCCTCCATGCAAAGAGCAAACTGGCACTGCTCACCAGCCCACACAGTATCCAGGAAGTTATTAATAGAATCAGGATCATACCTGATAGCATGGCCTCTGACATAGCCCAGATAATTTTCAGCTGGATAATCATCAATCTTCTTTGCATTAGTGTAGAATTCTTTTACCACAGCTATGTTGGCAGGTGCAGGATATGTGGCTAGCTTTTCCCAGTCATTCCCTAACAATTGCTCTCCAAATTGAGGAGCAAATTTAGGTATCATTCCAACTTTTCTCTCCATAAAGAGTCTCCTGTCTTGCACCACCTTGAAGTGCTTCTTATGTTTTCGAGAGAGGAACCTACTAGAATGGGGCTGTTCTGGTTCCTTTTCCTTTCTCTTGGTTGCCATGGTTTTCAATCTTTTTCATGAAGAGGATGCCATTCCTGCAATCAAACACAGATACAAAACCACAGAACATGATGTTAATCATTAGTAAAACACAGAATACAACTCCTTTCGAAGCTAAACCACCGTTGAGGGTCAGAATTACCCCTCAGCGCCACCAGTGCCACATTCTAGAACACAAATTTTCAAAGATTTCAGGTCTGGCAGAGTGCCGCTCAGCGGCAATTTACCCCTGAGCGGTAACTCTGCAGAGTTTTGAAAAACCTCTTTTTAAGCTGTCCTAACTCCACCCAAATGCAATTTTCAGTTTTCCAGATCAAAATCATGCAGTTTAATCGGTTCAAACATCAATTATATCATCAAATCATGCATAGAAATCAAAACCCCTAAATATTCATGCTTTGACAATCACATTCAAAATCAAGAACCCTAGAATGAACAAAATGCTTTTACTTACTTGGGTGGAGATACTAGATGCAATGAGAATGCTTCCAAGCTAAGATTCTCTCTTCCAACCCGAAACTTAGATGAAACACTAGTGAGAAAGTGAGTGGAAGAGAAATTTTTCAAAAGAGAAGAGGTAAAAGATGTGGAGAACCTTGGAGAAGGTATGTGGGAGTGTTTGTGCAGAGAAGAGCCTGAAAGTGAGAGCATTTGCGCAGCTTAGGGTATAAAAATACCTTAATGGGCTCAGGTCCCGCTAAGGGGAAACTAAAGCCTACTTTGCGATAGTACCGCTCAGCGGCACTTTCGTGAAGTGCTCTTCTCTTTCTTTTCTTAACCTACGTGCCTCCTAAACATGCCCCTCATTGGTTCCCTGCAATTCAATTCTCAGGTTACTTATGCACAACCCTATTATACTACTACAATGAAACAAACAAAAACAATCAATCAACTGGGTTGCCTTCTAGGTAGCGCTTGTTTAACGTCACGAGCCTGACCCAAAATCCACCAACACCCATCAATAGGTGTTACAATCTTACCAACACCCATTAGTAGGTGCAGAATTTTCTTACCAACACCCATCAGTAGGTGTTACAGACTTACCAACACCCCTTAGTAGGTGTTACAAACTTAGTATCCTTCAGTAGATACTTAATCACCTAGCATCCTTCAGTAGATGCTATATCCAATAAAGTATTTACAAAAATAATGTCCACAAATTAAAAGTTACAAAACAAAATCAAAAGTTTTTAAATCACTGGGTTGCCTCCCAGCAAGTGCTCTTTTAACGTCATTAGCTTGACCCAGTAAAGTTCAAATTCCTTCTTCATAGTTGATGTTCTTGTCCCACCAACTCATCAGTTGTTTCCTGTGTACTGCTTTGATTTTTCTAGAATGTAGAGACTCTATCTCTATCATCTCCTTCTCTTTATAGCCTTTCACAACCCACAACTTGTTTTTGATTCTCACAGGTGTACCAAGTTGGGGTCTTCCTTTATTCCAGTCATCAGGAACTTTTCCTCCTCTTCCAATCTGTTCTACTTTATGCACCTGTGATGGACAATTTTATGAACACCAAAATATGATGTCACAAACTTGTTTTTTTTTAATCGGCAAGTATGACCGAATCGTTCAAGTAATAAACTTGGTAAGACCAAGTATCGTTCTTCCCAAAGGACTCACGGCCTAGTTTAGTTGTGTGGTTTGTTGATTAGCTAAGACTTAAAGAGGAAATATTTGGATTTTTATATGCAAAAGACGAAAATTAAATATGTATGCATGAAGTTTTGATCAATGGCAAAAAAAAACAAAAGATAAACACTTTCAATGAAATATATGTATGAATATGTTGTTGGGGGTCAATTTCATCTTATCCACTCTCATATATTTTAGGAATTCAACATTCAAATCATCATTGTTAATGCCACTCTCTAAAGTACCTTTCAAGAAGGCTTCTCCCTAATCACGAGTTCATACAATTCCTAGCATTCCTAATAATTAGTTCATAAGTGCAGGAGCTTAACGACAACCAATATAATATTGGGAGAAATTCCCCAGATCTAGACTTCCCCGTACGTGCCCGTATCGACAAAACCAATAATCATGCATCGAATGAGTTAAACAATGCAAGCATTAAGCAAAGAGGAAAAACCCTAACTAATGATGAAAGAAAGCATAGATCTTAAATAAAAGATGTAAAAACAAATTCCATATATGAGAGCTTCAAAAGATTACATTGATTCCCCAACAAACATACAGAGTTTAGTTCACCATATTCATGGTGAACCTAGATGAATAATAATGAAAGAATGAAAGATAAAACCCTAGAAAGGTGAAGAGGTAGCCTAAGCATCCAAGATCCTCCTTCAAAGGGATGGAAGAGAGAGTGTTTGCTTCGTTCCAGCGAAAAATCCCTAACCCTAGGAAACCCTAAAGCTTATATATTATTCGTAAATTACAGAAAATTAGGTCCAAGCCCATAAAAGTGCCGCTCAGCGGTAAGTGCGTGTCTCGTTTCTTCCCCTCAGCGGACCTCCCGTGACTTCCAGCTCTCTTATTTCTGAAAATATGAACAAAAGCATGATTTCAAGCTAGTTTCTAAGTGTTAAAGGTTGCTTTTAGTATCAATTTAAGCATGAAAATAACAGTTTTTCAACTGTTATCACAACCCCAAACTTAAAACTTTGCTTGTCCTTAAAGATGTAACTCAATCTTCTGCCAATTCATATGATGGTTCACTCATTCAAAAATCCTCTTTTTAGATAAGTAACAACTTCAATCAAACTTATGACCAAGAGTTCAATCAAGATGTGCACATGCTTTAGTGTTTCACAAAGTCAGTTAATACCCAACAAATGCTCTTTTTCATGAATGACCAATCAATTAAACATGGATGTTCATGTGCTAATGGAATATTTCCTCACTAGGTAAAGTGTTTCACTCAACACACAAGTGTATAAAAGGTAATCACTCATTCACTCTACTATCACAATGTCACATGAATCAACTTTGCCTTTCATTTTATCACAATCAAAAACATTCACAAGCATGCATCATCACAAGGACTTTTCAATGGCTTATAATGTGGCTGGGCTAACAAGAAAATTGGTTTTTCTGGATCGCAAAATCCTTGAATTAAGAGAATCATAACACACAATTATTCTTATTTTTCCCAACTTGCCTTTGCATTTGCATTGAGCTTTACTTCTTTTTCTTTTCTTTTCTTTTTCTTTGCCTATACTTCCTTTTTGGCTCTTAGCTCAATGCTTTTCCTTTTTCATGTTTTCCTAACAATCCCAAACTTGAACATTTAACAATACCACACAAGATCTTTTACTTAACTCAAGGTAAAGATTTTCAATCAAGGGTTTTTCAATTTATGTTCAAGGCTAAGGGTTCAAAGGATAGAACACAAAGTGTTCTCTTTCAGTGGGCTAACTTTATGAATTTGGCCAATAAAAAGGGTTCCAACAAACGGCCTTGATCATATGATGCAAAACAAGCAATTGATTCAATCATAAAAAACCTGGGCAAAATCATTCATGCTTTCAAAGTAATAGCATTTAACAATAACAACTCTGGAGCTCAAAACCTCACCTATAAGCTCATTCACATTTGACATACACATCCTGCTTAATCTCACAATCACAATCATAATATCCTGCATTTGTTCACAAAGTTTGTGAATCACCTGTATAAGCATTTTAATGTGCACATTATCTCAATATCAATCAATCAATAAGCATCATTCAGCATTACTTATCACACGATCACAGTTAATAGCAAACCATCATAACAAACCAGGTGTTCAACAAAGTACATCAAACTCTAATCTAAAAACATAAAATACTTACAGAATACTGGGTTGCCTCCCAATAAGCGCTTGTTTAATGTCACGAGCCTGACCCAAACTTTCAAGGATCAACCAACAACATCATTGTGGAAAATTGTTGCACCTCTCCCCCTAGATAGGGTTTGAGACGTTGACCATTCACCACCCAACTTCTCTGTGGATCATCAGCAGCTGGATTAAATATTTCAATTGCTCCATGCGGATGCACTTCTTTTATCACAAATGGTCTTGACCATTTTGACTTCAGCTTCACAGGAAATATCTTCAATCTTGAATTGAACAATAATACCTGTTGTCCTGGATTGAAAACTCTATTCACCAACTTCCTGTCATGATAAAATTTAATTTTGTCTTTGTAAGCTTTGGATGAATCATATGCATGTAATCGCATTTCTTCAAGCTCCAAAATCTGCCGTCTGCGTGTGCATTGAGTTTCATAAGGATCAAAATTCAAGAATTTCAAAGCCCATAATGCTTTATGCTCCAATTCTACTGGCAAATGGCATGCTTTCCCATAGACTAATTGAAATGGTGATAATCCCATAGACGTCTTCATTGCTGTCCTATAAGCCCAAAGAGCATCATCCAATTTGAGAGACCAATCCTTTCTTGATGAAGTCACTGTTTTTTCCAGGATCCTTTTTATCTCCCTGTTAGACACCTCAACTTGTCCATTGGTTTGTGGATGATAAGGTGCAGCTACCTTATGTTTTACTCCATAGTGTTTGAGTACTTTCTCTAGCTGATAATTGCAAAAATGAGAGCCTCCATCACTGATCAACACTCTTGGAGTGCCGAAACGTGAGAATATCTGCCTCTTCAAGAATTTAATTACCGTGCTAGCATCATTTTTAGGACAAGCTAATGCTTCCACCCATTTACTCACATAATCTACTGCTACCAGAATATATTCATTGATGAAAGATGGAGGGAAGGGTCCAACAAAATCAATACCCCAACAATCAAAAACCTCAACCTCTAAAATACCTTGTAAAGGCATCTTATGACGTTTAGTGATTGTCCCTACTTTTTGACATTTATCACAATTTCTAGCATGATTATGGGCATCTTTAAACAAAGTTGGCCAATAAAATCCTGATTGAAGGACTTTTGCTGCTGTTCTTTCTCCATTAAAATGTCCTCCATAAGGTGAATCATGACAATGCCAGAGAATTCCTTCTGCTTCTTCATTTGTAACACATCTCCTCAGAAGATTATCTGCTCCAATTTTGAACAAATAAGGATCATCCCAAACAAACTGCTTGGCATCATGCAAAAATTTCTTTCTTTGTTGCCAAGTTAAGTCTTCCGGCATGACCCTTGCAGCTTTGAAATTGGCCATATCAGCAAACCAGGGTCTCTGCTGAATATACATGAGTGATTCATCTGAAAAAGATTCCCAGATTTCAGACTCCTTGCTAGTGACCTCATTGTTGACTAACCGTGACAAATGATCAGCAATTAAGTTCTCACTTCCTTTCTTATCACGAATTTCTACATCAAATTCTTGCAATAGTAATACCCATCTAATCAGACGTGGCTTAGAATCTGGTTTTGTCAACAAATATTTGATAGTTGCATGATCTGTATAGACAGTCACCTTAGACCCAATAAGATAAGGTCTAAATTTCTCTAGAGCATACACAATAGCAAGAAATTCTTTCTCTGTGGTAGCATAATTCAATTGAGCATCATTCAGAACCTTGCTAGCATAATAAATTGGATGAAACTTTTGTTCTTTCCGCTGGCCAAGGACAACACCTATTGCATAATCACTTGCATCACACATTAATTCAAAATTTTGATTCCAATTTGGCACTACAATTACTGGAGCTGACACTAACTTCTTCTTCAATGTGTCAAAAGCTTTCAGACATTCTTCATTCATCACAAAAAGTGCATCCTTCATCAAAAGATTACTCAATGATTTAGCAATTTTTGAGAAATCTTTGATGAATCTTCTATAAAACCCAGCATGACCAAGAAAACTTCTAATCCCCTTTACATTTGTTGGTGGAGGTAGTTTCTCAATGACTTCTACTTTAGCTTTGTCTACCTCAATTCCTTTAGCAGAAATTTTATGCCCCAATACAATTCCTTCAGTTACCATGAAATGACATTTCTCCCAATTAAGAACAAGATTTGTCTGAACACATCTTTTGAGGACAGTGTTCAAATTAGCCAAACATCTTTGGAAAGAATTTCCAAAAACTGAGAAATCATCCATGAATACTTCAATGCATTTTTCTAAGAGATCTGCAAAAATTGCCTGCATACACCTCTGAAACGTAGCTGGAGCATTAATTAATCCAAAAGGCATCTTTCTATATGCAAAGATACCAAAAGGACAAGTAAAAGCCATCTTCTCCTGGTCTTTTGGATCTACCACAATTTGATTGTATCCCGAATATCCATCTAGAAAACAATAGAAAGCCTGCCCTGATAACCTTTCTAACATCTGATCCATGAAAGGAAGAGGAAAATGATCTTTCCTAGTAGCTTTATTTAGCTTCCTGTAATCAATGCACATACGCCAGCCAGTAACTGTCCGAGTAGGAATAAGTTCATTCTTATCATTATAAATTACTGTCATCCCACCTTTCTTTGGAACCACCTGTACTGGACTCACCCATTCACTATCAGAGATTGGATAGATGATACCCGCTTCTAGCAGTTTCAACACTTCTTTTCTGACCACCTCCTTCATAACAGGATTTAACCTTCTCTGTGGTTGAGCACTTGGTTTATAATCTTCTTCCATAAAAATCTTGTGCATGCAATAAGTTGGGCTAATACCTTTGAGATCTGATATTGACCACCCAATTGCTTCTTTGTTGGCTTTCAAAATTTCTATCAACTGCTCTTCTTCTTGTAAAGATAAAGAGTTATTGATGATAACTGGCTTTGTTCCATCTTCTTCTAGAAAAACATATTTCAGATGTGATGGCAATCTTTTTAATTCTGGTGTCTGTGCTTTGACTACTTCTTCCTTATCAATTATTTCGAATATTGGATCTTCCTCCGGAATCTTTTTCAATGTTTCCAAGTCCATCAGACATTCATCAATCAATTTCTCTTCTTCTTCATCTAAATCTTCACATGCATTAATGAGAGTTTTTTCCAATGGAGAAATATTTCGCACCATCCTTTCTTGCACCATACAAACTTCATCAAGTTCATCAAATTGAAAACATGCTTTGTCATCATTTGGATATGTCATGGCCTTGGATACGTCAAAAGTGACTTCTTCATCATCAACTCTCATTTTAAGCTTACCATTCTCTACATCAATCAAAACTCTAGCAGTCTTCATAAAAGGTCTCCCAAGAATAAGAGGAACATCACTATTCCCTTCCATCTCCATCACAATAAAATCCACTGGGAATACAAATTTGTCAACCTTTACTAGAACATCTTCAACCACTCCAGATGGATATTTAAGAGACCTGTCCGCCAATTGAAGAGCCATTCTGGTTGGTTTAATTTCCAACCCCTGAATTGTTCTGCACATAGAGAGCGGCATTAGATTAATGCTAGCTCCCAAATCAATCAATGCTCTTCCAACTTTCACATCTCCTATGGTGCATGGAATAGTAAAACTTCCTGGATCTTTAAGTTTAGGACGTAGTTTCTGTATGATTGCACTGCAGTTACCCTGTACATTAATAGTTTCCTTTTCAATATACTTGTTTTTCTTTGTGAGGAGTTTGATGAGTCGTTATTTCTTGAATTATATTTAGTTTATTGCACTTAAATAAACCAGGGAATTGTGTTTAATTGTTTGTTATTTCCCCGTTTTTCCGAATTGCGCTTAATTTGGTCGAAAATTTGTAAATGCGCTAATTTGGGTTTTCTGAGCTGATTAAGTGCATTTTTTGAAGTGCAGGAAAATTTCGGAAATACATTTTGGGACATCAGGAAGAATGCCAAATAAATTCAAGACTCTCCACACAGACATTTTAGAATTAATTAAATTGTAACTCAGTAGTTTAGAATTTCTGTATCAACTTTTATATTTTGGGACAATTTTTGGTAAAGTAGACTAGACCCAAAATGTGAAGGGAAATGACTTGGACCTAGGGTTTTATTGTGTGGACCCCACCCCTATTAAAGGGACACATGACCTTAGAAGAAGGGAGCCGTCACTGGCGTTTTGGCTACAGTTTTACTAGTTTTTCTCCTCTCGGTTTTTGAACGCTTTTTGGGAGGAATGGAATGATTTTTTTATCATCTTTGCTGAATTCTCGTTGCATTTTCCATTTGGTTTTGTGCACAATTATTCAATATCTTCTAGCATTCTATGATTTGGGAAAGGGGCAGCACATGTTGCTGTTGTCACGGTCAAGGCTGAAGGTTTTATTTATTTTTTTTTTTGAGTTAAGCATTGAATGAAAACGGTGCAGATGTGGGATTTTTATTTGGAAAAAGCATAGTGCCGAGAGGGAGAGAAAGGTGACGGGATGGAGAATTGCTGAGCTGGATGGTGTAGGAGGTGCTGCACGTTGTTGAGCTAGAAGAGAAGGGAAGTTGCAGTAGGTGTCACGGTGCCTGGTCCTGGGGCTGTTCCAGCTACAACCGAGAGGGAGAGAATGCTCCAGGAGGTCTCGGTTTGATGAAGCTCCAGGATGGTGTCCTTATTTTTATTCAGAGAAATGGAACGGCCTGAAAGAAAAGCACACGGCTACACATTTAGTTGGTTTGGTTGTCATTTAATGTTGGAGGAAGGAAGCACACAGGGGCAATTGTCACGGGAATGGATGGATTCCAGCAGGGATTTTTAATTGTTTTTAATCATGTTTTTCAAGCAGAGAAAGCAGGGTGCACACGGGAGCCAGCTTTTGGGTTTTCATTGTTGATTGAAGATTAGGATGCGTTTTTAATGATTGAGAGAAGTGATGGATCATTCCAGCAGCAAGTAATTAGATCAAGTGGTGTCCGTCCAGCAGCTCTCGGTTTTCGTTTCTAATTGGAAAAATAGGATTAGGTGTCACGGCCTGGAGGTGTGCACGGGAACGTGGAGCAAGTGAGAAGCGGTAATTAATTTGGATTTTAGTAATAGGAGGGCTGATTTCATTTTGAGTAGAAGAAGTACTGTGCACGGCGTCCAGCAGAAGACACATGTGGCATTTTATTTCTTAGAGAAGGGATTTTCATTGAAGCATTGCATTTATATAATGTTAGATGCATTTACTGATTCAATTATTGCATTCAATTGGATTACACACGTTGAGATTGAATTTTCATTTTCCTGCTGTTGTTCACCAAGTTTATATTTCCATGCCTCATTTTCCTTAGCTAGAATATGGGCATATTTAAATGTCGCTAGGTTCTTCTCTTTAGTTATTTTTTTTTCTGTTTTTATTTAAATTTAATCTTCACTTTAATGTTCTCTATTTTTTTGGTTGAGATATTTTAGTTATGATGTTAGTTTAACTGTTTTAATCCTGTGTTTACAGTCGTGTTTTAAAGTTGAGTTCAATTGCATTCACAAACCTTTCACAACCCCCCCCACTACGTGTTCGATCTGAGACTGAACTGCAAATTGGTCCTTGAGAGACGACCTAGGAGTCACTTCCTAGTCTATATTGCATTCTTTTATGCACAACTTTTGTTGGGAGGTGCGACCCTCTCATCAAAATGGCGCCGTTGCCGGGGACCAATGGTTCGGTCTTAGGTCTTTTGTTGTGTTAGTCTGTGTTGTGTTTTGTCTTGTCTTGTGATGTGATGTTTTGTTTTGTGTGTACGTGTCGCATGTTCAATTGTGTTGTGTTTTGTTTGTTTCGTAATTTTTAGCATTCCCTTTCTACCTTTCCCCTTCTCTTTCCATGTCTACCTATTTTGATTTTGTGAATACTGCTTATTCTACCAGTGCCTCTGATTATGATTCTCCTTCTGCATGTTACTTTGATTGTGATTCATATTCTGCTGATTTGTATGTTGAGAGTAATATGGCTCATCCTCCGACTTCTGAGAGTTCTCTTTGGGAACCGGTTCCACCTAGTGAGGATGATGTTCATTGCGTTCTCAAGACTGGACTGATACATTTGCTGCCTAAGTTTCATGGTTTTGCAGGTGAATGCCCACACAGACATTTGGAGGAATTCCACAGCATTTGCTCTTCAATGAAACCTCCACATGTACCGGTTGATCACATGTTCTTAAGGGCATTTCCACATTCATTACAAGAAGCAGCAAGGGATTGGCTGTATTGTCTTCCTCCAGGATCTATCACTTCTTGGGAAGATCTTAAGCATATGTTCTTGGATGAATTCTTCCCCGCTCAGTATGGTTATAACAACGATCCTGGATGGAATGACCCTAGTTTGGGATGGTATGATGCTCCACAGCAATATCAGGAAGCACCATCTCAGAATGCTTGTATGCCTCCGCCAGTCCAATAACAACAATAGCTGCAACTTTATGAGTCTGCCCAGATAGCTCCTCAACCTTCTACTTCTGAGCTTACATTGCAGGAGTTGTTGGAGCAGATGACCATGCAGAACCTTCAGTTTCAGCAAGAGAACAGAGCACACCTTCAATGTTTGAGCAATCAGATAGGGTAGATGACCACTCAACTCAATCAGGAACAGTCTCAAGATTTAGAGGAATCACCATTTCAGACTGTTCTAATTCCTGATGATGATAGTGGCATCAACATAGAAGATGGGGAGAAGAGTCATGAGCTTATTGTAGCGCCACCTACTTTCCCATCGCCCTATGGCCCCACTCTTGCACTTGAGGAGACTGCTGAAGATCTTGAGGACCAGGCAGGTATAAGCAGTAATTTTGAATCAGGTAGACAATTTTCATCTTCCACCACTTTTCCAATCTTTAGGGAAGTGGAGGAAAACATACCTAATTTTGACTATGCTGTCGATGATTATGCTGTTGATAGGTATGTTGGTGATTGTATTGTTGATGAGTCTGTTTTTAATTCTTCCTCTCTGCATGATGAGAATCAATTTTTGATATCAAATTCGTATGTTTATTCTCCATGCACTGAACATGAATCTGAATCTGTGGTTGATATTGTTTCTGAATTTGAAATTGATTCATGTTCTGAGAGTTTATCTGTTGTTCAGCCTGTTACACTGGGATTAGGTGTTATACCCCTACATGTCATTTCTTTGGAACCACATTGCACTAACCCTATTGCAGGAGGTACAAATGAATTTGATCAACAAACACCCACAGTGGACAACAAAGGTGCTGACACTGACAAAAGCTTTAAGATCAATAGGCACCTGCTGAACCCACTCATCAACAATCACTTCTTCTTAGATCCAGCTGTGGAAGACGTTTCCCTGCTCGATCAAATATGGAGGATGAAGCAGTTCTTCCTCAAAACTTCTTTGCTGGATCCATTGGTGGAAGACATCTCCCTATAAGTCCAAAATTGGCAACTGCCACCATGATCAGGGGAGTTTTCTTTCTCTCTTCTCCCCCTTTCCCTACTTTTATTGCACTTGTCCATGATCTGTTGACTGTTATGATTTCTGATATTATGCTTATGACACATTGAGGACACTGTGTAGTTTAAGTGTGGTCTATTGGGGGAGATTTTTAATTTTCTTCGTTAGTTTTTGTTTTCTTGGTTAAATTTTTTCTTTTCTAGGTTATTTTTGTCATGTCTTGTGTACAGTTTTACATGTTTCTCTTGATTTCTGGACTTTGTTTAGGTTGTAGATGTATCTTTCACTTCATTGATACTTTGATTTGTCTGAAATCCTTGCTTTTCTCTGCTTGAGAAGATGATTATGATGTTTGAGAGGTTGATTTGATTGTGACATAAATTACCCTGTGTGAGATTTGAGCCACTTTATGTTCTTTCTTGTGCGTGATATGTCTCTTGATTGCTTGCGCATATGCCTTGGCTTGACTCTTGTTGATAATTCTTGATTGATATGCATGTTTGGAAGTGATAAAGGCAGTTTTGTTTTTTAGCCTCTCTAGCCAAATAAGCTTACCTTGTTCTGATTCTTTGAAAACCCTTTTTGAGCCTATACTTTCCTCATTTCTTTGTTTTGAAGCTCATACACTGGCCCTAAGTGAAAAACCATGATTACCTTAACCTTAGGGAATTTTGGAGCTTTGAAAGTGTTTTGGGAACAAGTGTGGTCTCCTTGGGGACTTTGATGAATTGGCTAGTTGGTTCCTCTTCTTGTTTTGTTTTTGGAAATATGATTTATATCTTGTCTCTTATAGTTGTATGCTAAACAGAGAAAAAAGGAAAGAGACAAGATGAGAGAAAAAAATAGAGAAAAATGAAAAAAAATTTAAAAAAAAAAGAAAAAAATTGTGAATAATGGAGTCAAGAAGAGGATGGAATTAGAGGTTGTGGGTGTGTTTGAATGTGTTTACACTTGTTCCCATTGCTCCTCTGTTCCTTATGGTTTGTAGCTTCTTATCTAGATATATCCTGCCTTGTCCTTGGCCCCATTACAACCATGAAAAGACCTTTTGATTTGAACATGCATATGTTTTGAGTGATGATATTAGAGGTTTGCTAAGTCTCTTGTTGTTTGCTTTCTTGAGTGCATTGAGTTGATATTCTTTACCTTAGACACTTGAGAGAAACACTGATAGTGCATCTGTGAGGTTCTGTTGCTTTTGATTCACCTCTTGAGCTGATTGATCATTTTACCATGTCTTGAATTGCTTGGATGATTTCATGAGTATCTGCTTTCTCTTATTGATTCTGTGTTGGATATTGTCTACTTCCTTTCTTGGTCTAGATTCCTGGAGACCTGTGTAATTATGTTTATGTTCCTGTTTTGGATTCTTTCTTGTTTGTCTGTCGAGTCTGTGTCACCTCCCTGATGTTTGAGTAGTTCCCTGGTTTTCGTTTTGGTTTTGCCCAGGAGTGCAAAACACTAAGTGTGGTCTATTTTGATGAGTCGTTATTTCTTGAATTATATTTAGTTTATTGCACTTAAATAAACCAGGGAATTGTCTTTAATTGATTGTTATTTCCCCGTTTTTCCGAATTGCGCTTAATTTGGTCGAAAATTTGTAAATGCGCTAATTTGGATTTTCTGAGCTGATTAAGTGCATTTTTTGAAGTGCAGGAAAATTTCGGAAATACATTTTGGGACATCAGGAAGAATGCCAAATAAATTCAAGACTCTCCACACAGACATTTTAGAATTAATTAAATTGTAACTCAGTAGTTTAGAATTTCTGTATCAACTTTTATATTTTGGGACAATTTTTGGTAAAGTAGACTAGACCCAAAATGTGAAGGGAAATGACTTGGACCTAGGGTTTTATTGTGTGGACCCCACCCCTATTAAAGGGACACACGACCTTAGAAGAAGGGAGCCGTCACTGGCGTTTTGGCTACAGTTTTACTAGTTTTTCTCCTCTCGGTTTTTGAACGCTTTTTGGGAGGAATGGAATGATTTTTTTATCATCTTTGCTGAATTCTCGTTGCATTTTCCATTTGGTTTTGTGCACAATTATTCAATATCTTCTAGCATTCTATGATTTGGGAAAGGGGCAGCACATGTTGCTGTTGTCACGGTCAAGGCTGAAGGTTTTATTTTTTTTTTTTTTTGAGTTAAGCATTGAATGAAAACGGTGCAGATGTGGGATTTTTATTTGGAAAAAGCATAGTGCCGAGAGGGAGAGAAAGGTGACGGGATGGAGAATGGCTGAGCTGGATGGTGTAGGAGGTGCTGCACGTTGTTGAGCTGGAAGAGAAGGGAAGCTGCAGTAGGTGTCACGGTGCCTGGTCTTGGGGCTGTTCCAGCTGCAACCGAGAGGGAGAGAATGCTCCAGGAGGTCTCGGTTTGATGAAGCTCCAGGATGGTGTCCTTATTTTTATTCAGAGAAATGGAACGGCCTGGAAGAAAAGCACACGGCTACACATTTAGTTGGTTTGGTTGTCATTTAATGTTGGAGAAAGGAAGCACACATGGGCAATTGTCACGGGAATGGATGGATTCCAGCAGGGATTTTTAATTGTTTTTAATCATGTTTTTCAAGCAGAGAAAGCAGGGTGCACACGGGAGCCAGCTTTTGGGTTTTCATTGTTGATTGAAGATTAGGATGCGTTTTTAATGATGGAGAGAAGTGATGGATCATTCCAGCAGCAAGTAATTAGATCAAGTGGTGTCCGTCCAGCAGCTCTCGGTTTTCGTTTCTAATTGGAAAAATAGGATTAGGTGTCACGGCCTGGAGGTGTGCACGGGAACGTGGAGCAAGTGAGAAGCGATAATTAATTTGGATTTTAGTAATAGGAGGGCTGATTTCATTTTGAGTAGAAGAAGTAGTGTGCACGACGTCCAATAGAAGACACATGTGGCATTTTATTTCTTAGAGAAGGGATTTTCATTGAAGCATTGCATTTATATAATGTTAGATGCATTTACTGATTCAATTATTGCATTCAATTGGATTACACACGTTGAGACTGAATTTTCATTTTCCTGCTGTTGTTCACTAAGTTTATATTTCCATGCCTCATTTGCCTTAGCTGGAATATGGGCATATTTAAATGTCGCTAGGTTCTTCTCTTTAGTTATTTTTTTTTCTGTTTTTATTTAAATTTAATCTTCACTTTAATGTTCTCTATTTTTCTTGGTTGAGATATTTGAGTTATGATGTTAGTTTAACTGTTTTAATCCTGTGTTTACAGTCGTGTTTTAAAGTTGAGTTCAATTGCATTCACAAACCTTTCACAAACCCCCCCCCACTACGTGTTCGATCTGAGACTAAACTGTAAATTGGTCCTTGAGAGACGACCTAGGAGTCACTTCCTAGTCTATACTGCATTCTTTTATGCACAACTTTTGTTGGGAGGTGCGACCCTCTCATCAGAGTTCCTTCAAAAACTTTGCAATGCTGGCATCTATTGTAATGCTTCAGAGAATGGTATAGTGATCTCCAGCTTCTTAAACAACTCCATGAATCTTTCCAACTGCTTTTCTTTCTCCTTCCTTGAATAACTCTTTGGGTAAGGAAGTGGCTTTTCATACTCTTTTTCTTTTTGTCTCTCCTCTCTCTTTTTTTTCTCTCCTCTCTTCTTCTTCTTTTTTCTTTTTCTCTCTCTCAACTCTTTCTTTCCACTCACATGTTTCTTTTTCACTCTCACTCTCATTTTCTTTCTCTTCTCTTTCTTGTTTTCTCTCTTCTAACACTCTACCACTTCTGGTCACAACAGTTTTACACTCCTTTCTGAGATTATCATGTTTCATCTTGTCAACTATTCTCTTAACATAAACCTCCATATTTTTAAATGCAGCATCCACATTCTGACAATAAGATGCATTTGTCTTCAAGAATCTTTGGAAAGTCTCTTCAAGTTTTGTTGTTTTCTCAATTGGAGTAGATTGCATTTGCCCTTTTTGTTGTTGCACTTGAACCATTGAGACCTGTTGTATTTCCTGTGTTATTTGAGAAAGCTTCATAATTACCTCCTCAAGCTGTTGAGATATAATTCTATTTTGAATAAGCAAAGCATCATTTGATTGTAACAACTCCTTCTGACTATGATATCCTTTTTCAATGTTGAATTCGTTGTCACTAGTAGCCATATTCTCAATAATTTCAGTTGCTTCCTCTGGAGTTTTCCATTTAATGTTTCCTCCTGCTGAGGCATGAAGCATCATCTTAGTTTGTGAACCAAGACCTCCAAGGAAAGTTAGGACTACTTCTTCTTCTTTGAAACCATGCATGGGCGTTTTTTGTAACAGGCTTTTATATCTGTCCCATGCATGCCCCAGTGATTCTTCCATGCCTTGCTTAAATGAAGAAATTTCTTGCTTGCCTTTTATCCTCTTTGATTGTGGAAAGTACTTGTTTAAAAACTTTGTCACCACTGCTTCCCACTCAGTGAAACTTCCTTCTGGGTATGAATTCAACCACAATTTAGCATTGCCTCCCAATGAGAAAGGAAATAAGCTAAGTTTGATAGCTTCGTCTGGCACCCCATTAATTTTGACTGTGTTGCAAATCTCATTGAAGGTAGTGAGGTGCTCATATGGGCTTTCATGAGATAACCCATTAAATTGGTTGCTTTTCACCAATTGAATCAGTGCTGGTTTGACCTCCATATTAGCTACATTGACTCTAGGTCTAGCTATACTGTTAAAGTGCTAAGGTCCAGCTATATTGGTGTAATCAGCAAGAGTTCTTCTGATATTATTATTCTCCATATTTTCTGTGCTATGGTCAGAACCTTGTGGTGATGGTTGCAACCAAATTTCCGGAGGAGGGAAAAGTTCTCTAGATGTTCGGATTCTTCTCCTCCGTCTACTCTCGTCTAGACCTTCAAGAAGAGGTTCTGTTGTTTTCTTGCTCCTAGTTCGAACTGCCTCCTGCATACACAAGAACACAAAACCCTAGAATATTTGGTTAGCACAAAAAGATATAGAAGAAGAGAAAAACAGAAAACAGAAAATAAAATAAAATAAAATAAACTAAAATAAAAACAGAAAAAATAAAAACAGAAATTCAAATTTCAAAGTCAAAGATAATCAATAATCACACAAATTAACCAGTTAAACCATGAGTCCCCGGCAACGGCACCAAAAACTTGATGGACAATTTTATGAACACCAAAATATGATGTCACAAACTTGTTTTTTTTTAATCGGCAAGTATGACCGAATCGTTCAAGTAATAAACTTGGTAAGACCAAGTATCGTTCTTCCCAAAGGACTCACGGCCTAGTTTAGTTGTGTGGTTTATTGATTAGCTAAGACTTAAAGAGGAAATATTTGGATTTTTATATGCAAAAGACGAAAATTAAATATGTATGCATGAAGTTTTGATCAATGGCGAAAAAAACAAAAGATAAACACTTTCAATGAAATATATGTATGAATATGTTGTTGGGGGTCAATTTCATCTTATCCACTCTCATATATTTTAGGAATTCAACATTCAAATCATCACTGTTAATGCCACTCTCTAAAGTACCTTTCAAGAAGGCTTCTCCCTAATCACGAGTTCATACAATTCCTAGCATTCCTAATAATTAGTTCATAAGTTCAGGAGCTTAACGACAACCAATATAATATTGGGAGAAATTCCCCAGATCTAGACTTCCCCGTATGTGCCCGTATCGACAAAACCAATAATCATGCATCAAATGAGTTAAACAATGCAAGCATTAAGCAAAGAGGAAAAACCCTAACTAATGATGAAAGAAAGCATAGATCTTAAATAAAAGATGTAAAAACAAATTCCATATATGAGAGCTTCAAAAGATTACATTGATTCCCCAACAAACATACAGAGTTTAGTTCACCATATTCATGGTGAACCTAGATGAATAATAATGAAAGAATGAAAGATAAAACCCTAGAAAGGTGAAGAGGTAGCCTAAGCATCCAAGATCCTCCTTCAAAGGGATGGAAGAGAGAGTGTTTGCTTCGTTCCAGCCAAAGATCCCTAACCCTAGGAAACCCTAAAGCTTATATATTATTCGTAAATTACAGAAAATTAGGTCCAAGCCCATAAAAGTGCCGCTCAGCGGTAAACTGCCGCTCAGCGGTAAGTGCGTGTCTCGTTTCTTCCCCTTAGCGGCCATTTTGCCCCTCAGCGAACCTCCCGTGACTTCCTGAGTGCCGCTCAGCGGTAAACTGCCGCTAAGCGGTGACTTCGGCTTCTCCTTTTGCACTTTTTGATGTCTTTTCTTATTTCATCTCTCTCCTTCTTCACTTCTTTCACTAAATTCACCTTAAAACCTGCACAAAAACACTGAAATCAAGCATAAACCTGTCCAGCTCTCTTATTTATGAAAATATGAACAAAAGCATGATTTCAAGCTAGTTTCTAAGTGTTAAAGGTTGCTTTTAGTATCAATTTAAGCATGAAAATAACAGTTTTTCAACTGTTATCAACCTGAAACAACAAACAATGGTTACCTGTAACCTTGGGCTTTTCATCTTTATGGCTAGTTATGTGTGCATCTTGAAATGCAGCTTTATAACTAGCTTCTTCCTCCTGTGTTTATGTCTCATCTTTAAAGACATCTACAACAACTCTCTCCTCTCGGTCCTGGAGCACCACTATACCTTCGTTTACATCATGATAGCTTTGGCCGTTTTCATAAACGGTCTTCCAAGAATGATAGGTATCTTTTCTGTCTCCATCTTCATCACCACAAAGTCTGCCAAGAACTGGAGTTTTCCAACACAAACTATGATGTCCTCTGCAATCCCACATGGTTCCTTTGAAGATCCATCGGCCATTACTAAATTAACCTTTACAGGTTTCATATTAACATTGCCGATTTGCTCCAGTAAAGAGTAAGGTATCAAGTTCACACTTGAACCTAAATCAAGAAGAGCTTTTTAAATCCTTTTCTTCCCTATGGTACAAGGGATAGAAAAGCCTCCTGGATCTGTTGCTTTTGAAGGGAATGACTCCTTTTTAACAGTTTTACACTTCTTTGCCTCATCATCTCTATGTCTTTTCTTTGTAGAGACGTCTTTATCAGATTTAGTGTAAACCGTAATTTGTTGTAGAATCTACTCCCAAGGTGCATCACTATCCACCATCTTGAATAATTCTATGAAATCCAGTTGTTTCCCTTGATGTATTGGAAAAGGAGAAGTATTTTTGCTCTCTATTTCTCTTTTCTCTTCTGTTTCTCCTTTGTCTAACTCAACTATCTCATATTTAGCACTCTCTACCACCTTGCATTCTTCTCTGGGGTTAACCTCAGTATTAGCCCCAAAATTTCTATTTGACCTTTCTTCCACCTGCTTGGTGATCTGCCCCATCTGAATCTCCAAATTCTTGATAGCAGCTTCAGTGCTCTTTTGGGTAGACTCAGTTTTCTGTATGAAATTATTAAGAGTATCTTCCATCCTCATGGACCTTTCATTAAGCATAGAAATCTGCTGCCATAAGGTGGGTTGCTGCTGCAACTTATTAAATTGACCAGCTTGCCCAGTTTGCCCTTGACCAATGCTTGGGTGTGGTTTCCACCCTTGACGGTATTGATTGGTCATGTAATTCACATCCTCCACGGCTTCTGCTGGAAAGGCACATTGACCATTGATATGGTCACCTCCACATAATTCACACAACTGAGATTGTACCTGTGCAGCAGTTTTCAACTTTTTAGGCAATTGTGCAAGTGTTTTAGTAAGAGTCTCCAGCTGTTGAGTTAGAATTTTATTTTGTGCTAGCAAGGCATCATGTGTCTGTAATTGTAGAACTCCTTTCTGTTGCATAGGAGCTCCTCTTTCACTGTTGAGCTCATTATCACTAGTAGCCATATTTTCAATAATTTTTGTTGCTTCCTCTGGAGTTTTCCATTTAATGTTTCCTCCTGCTGAGGCATCAAGCAGCATCTTGGTTTGTGAACCAAGACCTCCAAGGAAGGTAAGGACTACTTCCACTTCATCGAATCCATGCGTGGGTGTTTTTCGTAGCAAGCTTTTGTATCTATCCCATGCATGACCCAGTGATTCTTCCATGCCCTACCTGAATGAAGAAATCTCTTGCTTGCCTTTGTTCACCTTTGATTGTGGGAAGTATTTATTTAGAAACTTGGTTACCACTGCTTCCCACTCTGTGAAACTTCCCTCTGGAAAAGAATTTAACCAAAGCTTAGCATTGCCTCCTAATGAGAAAGGAAACAAGCTAAGTTTGATCGCTTCATCTGGCACCCCATTGATTTTCACTGCGTTGCAGATCTCATTAAATGTAGTGAGGTGCTTGATAATAGTTGAAAAACTGTTATTTTCATGCTTAAATTTGATACTAAAAGCAACCTTTAGACTTAAAAACTAGCTTGAAATCATGCCTTTTATCTATATTTTCATAAATAAGAGAGCTGGACAGGTTTATGCTTGATTTAAGTGTTTTTGTGCAGGTTTTAAGGTGAATTTGGTGAAATAAGTGAAGAAGGAGAGAGATGACATTAGAAAAGACAAGAAAAAGTGCAAAAAGGAGAAGCCGAAGGCACCGCTCAGCGGCAATTTACCGCTGAGCGGCACTCAGGAGGTTGCGGGAGTCATGCTGAGGGGCAAAATGGCCGCTGAGGGGAAGAAACGTGACGCGCAGTCACCGCTGAGCGGTATTTTACCGCTGAGCGGCACTTTAATGGGCTTGGGCTTGACTTTTTGTAATTTACGAATACTATATAAGCTTTAGGGGTTCCTAGGGTTAGACATCTTTGGCAGAGACGAAGCAAACACTCTCTTTTTCACCCCTTGGGGGTAGATTGGGAGATGGTGACAGCTCTCCTCTTCTCTTTCTCGGATTTTTCTATCTCTTTAATACTTTCACTGTAATTCATCTAGGTTCACCATGAATATGGTGAACTAAACCTTGTATGTTTGTTGGGGAATCAATGTAATCTCTTGAAGCTCTCATATATGGAATTTATGCTTGCATCTTTTAATTAAGACTTATGCTTTCTTTCATCATTAGTTAGGGTTTTTCCTCTTTGCTTAATGCTTGCATTGTTTAACTCATTCTATTGCATGATTATTGGTTTTGTCGATACGGGAACGTACGGGGAAGTCTAGATCCGGGGAATTTCTCCCAATATTATATTGGTTGTCGTTAAGCTCCTGCACTTATGAACTAATCATTAGGAATGCTAGGAATTGTATGAACTATTTGATTAGGGAGAAGCCTTCTAGAAAGGTACTTTAGAGAGTGGCATTAACAATGATGATTTGAATGTTGAATTCCTAAAATGTATGAGAGTGGATGAGATGAAATTGACCCCCAACAACATATTCATTCATATATTCCTTTGAAAGTGTTTATCTTTTGTCTTTGCCATTGATCAAACTTCATGCATACATGTTTATTTTTTCGTCTTGCATAGTAAAATCCAAATATTTCGTTTGTAAGTCCTAGCTAATCAACAAATCACATAACTAAACTAGGCCGTGAGTCCTTTCGGAAGAACGATACTTGGTCTTACCAAGTTTATTACTTGAACGATTCGGTCATACTTGCCGATTGTGAAACAAGTTTGTGACATCATATTTTGGTGATCATAAATTTGTCCATCAAGTGTTTGGCGCCGTTGCCGGGGACTCGTGGTTTAACTGGTTAATTTGTGTGATTATTGATTATCTTTGACTTTAATTTTGAATTTCTGTTTTTATTTTTCTGTTTTTATTTTATTTTATCTTATTTATCTTTTTATCTTTTTGATTAGATTAGATTTTATTTTATTTTATTTTATTTTATCTTTTAGATTAGGTTAGATTTTATTTTATCTTTTAGATTAGGTTTTATTCTATCTTAGTTGATTGTATCTTCTAAATCTTTTTATCTTCTGAATATATATCTTCTTCTATATCTTTTTGTGCTAACAAATCTTTTCTAGGGTTTTGTTTCCTTGTGTATGCAGGAGGCAATTCGAACTAGGAGTAAGAAAACAACAGAACCACTTTTTGAAGGTCTAGAAGAGAGTAGAAGGAGGAGAAGAATCAGAACGTCTAGAGAACTTTTCCCTTCTCCAGAAACTCTCTTACAATCATCACCACAAGGTTCTGTTCATAGCACAGGGAGTATGGAGAACAATAATGCTAGAAGAACTCTTGCAGATTACACTAATATTGCTGGACCTCAACACTTTAACAGCATAGCTCGACCTAGAGTCAATGCAGCCAATATGGAGGTCAAGCCAGCATTAATTCAACTGGTGAAGAGTAATCAATTTAATGGGTTATCTCACGAAAGCCCATATGAGCACCTTACTACTTTTAATGAGATCTGCAACACGGTCAAGATTAATGGGGTGCCAGACGAAGCTATCAAACTTAGCTTGTTTCCTTTCTCATTGGGAGGCAATGCTAAGCTTTGGTTGAACTCTTTTCCAGAAGAAAGTTTTACAGAGTGGGAAGCAGTGGTTACAAAATTTTTAAATAAATACTTCCCACAATCTAAAGTGACTAAAGGCAAGCAAGAGATTTCTTCATTCAAGCAGGGCATGGAAGAATCACTGGGACATGCATGGGACAGGTATAAAAGCTTGTTACGTAAAACTCCCACGCATGGTTTTGAAGATCAAGAAGTAGTCCTAACTTTCCTTGGAGGGCTTGGTTCACAAACTAAGATGATGCTGGACGCCTCAGCTGGAGGCAATATCAAATGGAAAACTCCAGAGGAAGCAACTGAAATAATTGAAAACATGGCTACAAGTGATAATGAGCTGCACAGTGAAAGAGGAACTCCTATGCAACAAAAAGGGGTTCTTCAATTACAAACACATGATGCCTTGCTAGCTTAGAATAAGATTCTAACTCAACAACTAGAGACTCTAACTAAAGCTTTGGCTCAATTACCTAAAGAGTTGAAATCTGCTGCACAGGTCCAAACCCAGTTGTGCAAACTATGTGGAGGTGATCACATCAATGGCCAGTGTGCTTTTCCAGTGAAAGCCGTGGAGGATGTTAATTTCATGGCTAATCAGTTTCCATACCGTCAAGGGAATTATAATCAAGGGTGGAAACCACATCCAAGCATTGGCCAAGGACAAACTGGGCAGGCTAATCAATATAATAAGCAGCAGCAACAACCAACCTCGTGGCAACAGTTAGCTATGCTTAATGAAAGATCAACAAGGTTGGAAGAAACTCTTCAGCAATTCATACAGAAAACTGAATCCTCTCAAAAGAGCACTGAAGCTGCTATAAAGAATTGGGAGATTCAAATGGGTCAGATTACCAAGCAATTGGAAGAAAGGCCAAACAGAAATTTTGGGGCTAATACTGAGGTTAACCCCAGAGAAGAGTGCAAAGTGGTCAAGAGTGGGAATGAAGAGATAATTGAGTTAGAAGAAGAAGAAACAGAAGAGAGAAGAGAAGTAGAAAGAAGGAACACTTTTCCTTTTCCAACAAATCAGGAGAAACCAATGGATTTCACATATTTATTCAGAATGGTTGATAATGAAGCACCTTGGGAACAAATTCTACAGAAAATAGCAGTTTACACAAAATCTGATGAAGGAACCTCTACAAAAAGAAGACGTAGAGATGATGAGGAAGAAAAGTGTATAACTGTTAAGAAAGAGTCATTCCCACCAAAAGCAGCAGATCCAGGTAGTTTTTCTATCCCTTGTACTATAGGGAAGAAAAAGGTAAAGAAAGCTCTCCTTGATTTAGGCTCAAGTGTTAACTTGATGCCTTATTCTTTACTGGAGCAAATTGGCAATGTTAAAATGAAACCTGTAAAGGTTAATTTAGTAATGGCCGATGGATCTTCAAAGGAGCCATGTGGGATTGCGGAAGACATTGTAGTTTGTGTTGGCAAACTTCAGTTTTTGGCAGACTTTGTGGTGATGAAGATGGAAACTGAGAAAATACCTTTCATACTTGGAAGGCCGTTTATGAAAACGGCCAAGGCTATCATAGATGTAAATGAAGGTATAGTGGTGCTCCAGGACAGAGAGGAGAGAGTGGTGGTGGATGTCTTCAAAGATGAAACGCAAGCAAAGGAGGAAGAGGCTAGTTATAAAGCTGCATTTCGAGATGCACCCATGACTAGAAGTCAAGATGAAAATCTTGAGGTTTCAGGTAACCATTGTTTGTTGTTTCAGGTACCCAAGGAAGAGGAGATTGGAAGAGGAGAAGAAATTCCTAGAGACTGGAAGAAAGGGAGACCCCAACTTGGCACACCTGTGAGAATCAAGAACAAGTTGTGGGTTGTGAAGGGCTTCAAAGAGAAGGAGATGATAGAGATAGAGTCTCCATATTCTAGAAGAAAGAAGACAGTCCAAAGGAAGTAGTTGAGAAGTTGGTGGAAAGACAACATCAACTATAAAGAAGATGGAACGTGAACTTTATTGGGTCAAGCTAATGACGTTAAAAGAGCGCTTGCTGGGAGGCAACCCAGTGATTGACAAACATTTAATTTTGATTTTGGTTTTATATCTGTGGACATTATTTTGTAAATATTTTGTTGAATCTAGCATCTACTGAAGGATGCTAGGTGGTTAAGTATCTACTGAAGGATACTAGGTTTGTAACACCTACTGATGGGTGTTGGTGAGAAAATTTTGCACCTACTGATGGGTGCTGGTAAGTTTGAAACACCTACTGATGGGTGTTGGTGGATTTTGGGTCAGGCTCGTGACGTTAAACAAGCGCTACCTGGGAGGCAACCCAATTGATTGATTGTTTCTGTTTGTTTATTTTAGTTAGGGTTTGCATAAGCATTTTTAACATTGAATTGCAGGGAACCTATGGGGGACATGTAGGGAAGGCACGTAGGTCAAGAAAAGAAGGAGAGGAGCACATCACGAAAGTGCCGCTGAGCGGTATTTTACCGCTGAGCGGCACTCTCGCAGAGTGGGCTTTTGTTCCCCTTAGCGGGACCCGAGCCCATTAGGGTATTTTTATACCCCAAGTTGCGTTTTAGGGTTTATTTCCAGGCTTCTCTCTGCACAAACACTTCCACACATCCTCTCTTAAGTTTTCCACATCTTTTCACTCTTCCCTCTTTAGAAATTCTCTCTTTCACTCACTTTTTCACTAGTGTGCCATCAAAGTTTGGGGTTGGAAGAGAGCATTTTAGTTTGGAAGCATTCTCATATCATCTAGCATCTCCACCCAAGTAAGTAAAATGCATTTTGTTCATTCTAGGGTTCTTGAATTTGAATGTGATTGTCAAAGCATGAATATTTAGGGGTTTTGATTTCTATGCATGATTTGATGATATATTTGATGTTTGAACCGATTAAACTGCATGATTATGAACTGGAAAACTGAAAATTGCATTTGGGTGGAGTTAGGACAGCTTTAAAACAGATTTTTCAAAAATCTGCAGAGTTACCGCTGAGGGGTAAATTACCGCTGAGCGGCACTCTGCCAGACTTGGTTTTTTCTGGTTTTTGCGTGTTGGATTGTGGCACTGGTGGCGCTGAGGGGAAATTCTGGCCCTCAGCGGTGGTTTAGCTTCGAAAGGAGTTGTGTTCTGTGTTTTACTAATGATTAACATCATGTTTTGTGGTTTTGTATTTGTGTCTGAATGCAGGAATGGCATCCTCTTCAGGAAAAAGATTGAAAACCATGGCAACCAAGAGGAAGGAAAAGGAACCAGAGCAACCCCACTCTAGCAGGTTCCTCTCTAGGAAACATGAGAAGCACTTTAGGGTGGTTTAGGACAGGAGACTTCTAATGGAGAGAAAGGTTGGAATGATACCTAACTTTGCTCCTCAATTTGGAGAGCAAGTGTTAGGGAATGATTGGGGAAAGCTAGCCACTTATCCAGCACCTGCCAACATAGCGGTGGTTAAGGAATTTTACACCAATGCAAAGAAGATTGGTGATTATGCAGCTGAGAATTATTTGGGCTATGTTAGAGGCCATGCTATCAGGTATGATCCTGATTCTATTAACAACTTCCTGGATACTGTGTGGGCTGGTGAGCAATGTCAGTTTGCTCTTAGCATGGAGGAAGGTGCTGACTTTGAGGATGTGGAGAGAGTACTGTGTATACCTGGAGGACACTTCCAAAGGAATAGATCTGGCTCAGTGGTTAACATTAGGAGGACAAATTTGACTCCTCTTGCAAAGTATTGGATGGCATTTTCTCATGCCAACATTCAACCATGTTCACATGTGTCAGATATTACTCTCAGCAGGGCACTATTCATCTACTGTGCTATCAGAAATTTGAATGTTAATGTTGGGCAGGTGATAGCTGATGAAATTAGTGTATGTGCCAACACCTCAAACAACAAAGCACCACTAGGACATCCTTCCTTGATCACTCACCTTTGCAAGCTAGCTGGGGTGGACACTTCTGCTCCACCATTTGAGAGACCAAGGAAAGCCATTGATGAGGCTTATTACAGACAGTATTGTGGAGGTGAGGATGTAGCTCAGCCAGTTCCACCACGCTGAGCTCGTAGAGAGAGAGGGCCAGCAGCACAGAGTCAGACATCTGCTGAAGCACATGAAGCAGAACCATTCCAGATGAGGGACATGTATATGTCTCTTATAGGTGCTCAGTTGCAGTCCATTCACAGAGGGCAGGTGGCCACTGCTGAGATGATAGTGGGGATGTATGATAATCCTCCAGCCCACAGGTGGACTATGGATGAATTCCATAATGTAGTAGCTTGGCCAGAAGAACCAGTACATGGAGGAGCTGGAGCAGCTGAAGCTTCAGCGAGAGATATGGAAGAAGATGAGGCTGAGGAGGAGGATGCATTTGATGATGATGATGATGAAGAGGAAGAGGAAGATACAGAGGACAGCTCAGACTGATGAGGAGCTGAGATAGCATTTACTGATGAATGCTATCATATGATTATGCTTTTGTGGTTTAAGTTTTCTGAACTTATTTGTTTTTGTTTTTAGATTAGGGTTTGATGTACTCTATTGAACACCTCGTTTGTTATGATGGTTTGGTATTAACTGTTATTGTGTGATGAGTAATGCTTGATGATGCTTATTGATTGATTGATGTTGAGATGATGTGCACATTAAAATGCTTATACAGGTGATTCACAAGCTTTGTGAACAAATGCAGGATATCATGATTGCGATTGTGAAATTAAGCAGGATGTGTATGTCAAATGGGAATGAGCTTATATGTGAGGTTTTGAGCTTCAGAGTTGTTATTGTTGAATGCTGTACTTTGAAAGCATGAATGACTTTGCCCAGGTTTTTTATGATTGAATCAATTGCTTGTTTTGCATCATATGATCAAGGCCATTTGTTGAAACCCTTTTTATTGGCCAAATTCATAAAGTTAGCCTACTAAAAGAGAACACTTTGTGTTCTATCCTTTGAACCCTTAGCCTTGAACATACACTGAACACCCTTGATTGAAAATCTTTACCTTGAGTTAAGTAGAAGATCTTATGTGGTATTGTTAAATGTTCAAGTTTGGGGTTGTTGGGGAAACAGGAAAAAGGAAAAGCATTGAGCTAAGAGCTAAAAAGTAAGAATATGCAAAGAAAAAGAAAAAGAAAAGAAAAGAAAAAGAAGCAAAGCTCAATGCAAATGCAAATGCAAAGGCAGAAGAAAGTTGGGAATGAATAAGATGATTGTGTTGTTATAATTCTCTTAACTCAAGGATTTTGTGATCCAGAAAAACCAATTTTCTTGTTAGCCCAGCCACATTATAAGCCATTGAAAAGTCCTTGTGATGATGCATGCTTGTGAATGTTTTTGATTGTGGTAAAATGAAAGGCAAAGTTGATTCATGTGACATTGTGATAGTAGAGTGAATGAGTGAAACACTTTACCTCTTATACACTTGTGTGTTAAGTGAAACACTTTACCTAGTGAGGAAATATTCCATAAGCACATGAACATCCATGCTTAATTGATTGATCATTCATGAAAAATAGCATTTGTTGGAATTTAAATGACTTTGTGAATACTAAAGCATGTGCACATCTTGATTAAACTCTCAGTCATAAGTTTGAGTGAAGTTGTTACTTATCTTGAAAAGAGGATTTTTGAATGAGTGAACCATCATATGAATTGGTTGGAGATGGAGTTACATTTTGTTTGCTTGAGGACAAGCAAAGTTCTAAGTTTGGGGTTGTGATAACAGTTGAAAAACTGTTATTTTCATGCTTAAATTTGATACTAAAAGCAACCTTTAGACTTAAAAACTAGCTTGAAATCATGCCTTTTATCTATATTTTCAGAAATAAGAGAGCTGGACAGGTTTATGCTTGATTTAAGTGTTTTTGTGCAGGTTTTAAGGTGAATTTGGTGAAAAAAGTGAAGAAGGAGAGAGATGACATTAGAAAAGACAAGAAAAAGTGCAAAAAGGAGAAGCCGAAGGCACCGCTCAGCGGCAATTTACCGCTGAGCGGCACTCAGGAGGTTGCGGGAGTCACGCTGAGGGGCAAAATGGCCGCTGAGGGGAAGAAACGTGACGCGCAGTCACCGCTGAGCGGCACTTTAATGGGCTTGGGCTTGACTTTTTGTAATTTACGAATACTATATAAGCTTTAGGGGTTCCTAGGGTTAGACATCTTTGGCAGAGACGAAGCAAACACTCTCTTTTTCACCCCTTGGGGGTAGATTGGGAGATGGTGACAGTTCTCCTCTTCTCTTTCTCGGGTTTTTCTATCTCTTTAATACTTTCATTGTAATTCATCTAGGTTCACCATGAATATGGTGAACTAAACCTTGTATGTTTGTTGGGGAATCAATGTAATCTCTTGAAGCTCTCATATATGGAATTTATGCTTGCATCTTTTAATTAAGACTTATGCTTTCTTTCATCATTAGTTAGGGTTTTTCCTCTTTGCTTAATGCTTGCATTGTTTAACTCATTCTATTGCATGATTATTGGTTTTGTCGATACGGGAACGTACGGGGAAGTCTAGATCCGGGGAATTTCTCCCAATATTATATTGGTTATCGTTAAGCTCCTGCACTTATGAACTAATCATTAGGAATGCTAGGAATTGTATGAACTATTTGATTAGGGAGAAGCCTTCTAGAAAGGTACTTTAGAGAGTGGCATTAACAATGATGATTTGAATGTTGAATTCCTAAAATGTATGAGAGTGGATGAGATGAAATTGACCCCCAACAACATATTCATTCATATATTCCTTTGAAAGTGTTTATCTTTTGTCTTTGCCATTGATCAAACTTCATGCATACATGTTTATTTTTTCGTCTTGCATAGTAAAATCCAAATATTTCGTTTGTAAGTCCTAGCTAATCAACAAATCACATAACTAAACTAGGCCGTGAGTCCTTTGCGAGAACGATACTTGGTCTTACCGAGTTTATTACTTGAAACGATTCGGTCACACTTGCCGATTGTTCAACAAGTTTGTGGCGCCGTATTTCGGTGTTCATAAATTTGTCCATTAAGTTTTTGGCGCCCTTGCCGGGGACTCGTGGTTTAACTGGTTAATTTGTGTGATTATTGATTATCTTTGACTTTAATTTTGAATTTCTGTTTTTATTTTTTCTGTTTTTATTTTATTTTATTTTATTTTATTTTATTTTATTTGGTTTGATTAGATTTTATTTTATTTTATTTTGTTTTCTGTTTTAATTTTTATTTTTATTTTTTTCGTTTTCTGTTTTTATTTTTTTTCTGTTTTCTGTTTTCATTTTTTTAATGTTTTTATCTTCTATCTTGCTATCTTTTATCTTCTTATCATTTATTATTTGTATCTTCTCTATCTTTTTGTGCTAACAAATATTTTCTAGAGTTTTGTGCCTAATGCTTGCAGGATGCAATTCGGTCAAGAATTTAGCTGTATGGGCACTCAATTCTACCAAGGTAAACAAAGGAAAGTAAGAGATATCATATTTCAGGTTAAGGCATGGAGGAATCACTAGGTCATGCATGGGATAGGTACAAAAGCCTATTAAGAAAGACTCCCACGCATGGATTTGACGAAGTGGAAGTAGTCCTAATCTTCCTTGGAGGTCTTGGTTCACAAACCAAGATGATGCTTGACGCCTCAGCTGGAGGAAATATCAAATGGAAAACTCCAGAGGAAGCTACAGAAATCATTGAAAATATGGCTACAAGTGATAATGAACTAAACAATGAAAGAGGAGCTCCTATTCAACAAAAAGGAGTTCTACAGTTACAAACCAATGATGCCTTGCTTGCACAGAACAAGATACTAACTCAACAATTGGAGAATCTCACAAAGATACTTGCACAACTGCCAAAAGAGTTAAAGACTGTTGCACAGGTTCAACCACATATGTGTGAATTATGTGGTGGTGACCATGTAAATGGTCAATGCGCCTTTCCAGTGGAAGCTTTAGAGGATGTTAACTTCATGGCCAATCAATTTCCATACTGTCAGGGGAACTTCAATCAAGGGTGGAAACCACACCTAAGTATTGGTCAAGGACAAAGTGGGCAAGCTGGACAATCAGGGCCATTTCACAATCAACAACAGCAACAACCAACCTTATGGCAACAACTGTCTACACTTAATCTTCTCAAAAGAGCACTAAAGCCGTTATTAAGAACTTGGAGATTCAAATGGGTCAGATTACCAAGCAATTGGAAGAAAGGCCTGACAAAAATTTTGGGGCTAATACTGAGGTTAACCCTAGGGAAGAGTGTGAAGTGCTAGTGAGTGTAAATGTTGAAAAAGTTGAGTTGGAAAAAGAAGAGAGAGAAGAGAAAGAAGAAGAGAAAATTTGTGTGAAGATTGAGAAAGTGAGTAGAAAAAGAAAAGAAAAAAAGAAAGTGAGAGAAAAGAGAAAGAGGACGAGAGGAAGAGAGAGAGAATCATATGAAAAACCCTTTCGTCATCCAAAGAAGTATCATAGGAAGGAAAAGAAATTTAAGTGCTTCATGGAAATCTTCAAGAAATTGGAGATTAAAGTTCCTATGATTGAGACACTGCAACAGGTTCCTGGTTTGATCAAATTTCTGAAGAAGTTCAGTACAAAGAAGAAGAAAAAGAAGAAGGAACTTGAGCTTTATTGGGTCAAGCTAGTGACGTTAAAAGAGCGCTTGCTGGGAGGCAACCCAGTGATTTAAGAACTTTTAATTTTTGGTTTGGTGATGTAATTTTGAACTTTTTGGTATTTTTGTTTTTGTTATAAGTTTGTTACAGGGCTTACATCTAGTGATGGATGTTAGGCGGAAGAGTATCTACTGAAGGATACTATGTTTGTATACACCTACTGATGGGTGTTGGTAAGAAAGATTAACACCTACTGAAGGGTGTTGGTGGATTTTGGGTCAGGCTCGTGACGTTAAACAAGCGCTACCTGGGAGGCAACCCAGTTGATTGAATATTTCTGTTTGTTTCGTTTTAGTTGCATAATAGGGTTTGCATAAGTAATCTGAACATTGAATTGTAGGGAACCAGTGAGGGGTATGTCTAGGAGGCACGTAGGTTAAGAAAAGAAGGAGAAGAGCACTTCACGAAAGTGCCGCTGAGCGGTACTCTCGCAGAATGGGCTTTAGTTCCCCTCAGCGGAACCCGAGCCCATTAGGGTATTTTTATACCCCAAGCTGCATTTTAGGTTTTCTTTCCAGGCTCTTCTCTGCACAAACACTCCCACATACCTTTTCCAAGGTTTTCCACATCTTTTCATTCTTTCCTCTTGAAAATTTCTCTTCCACCCACTTGCTCACTAGTGTTCCATTCAAGTTTGGGGTTGGAAGAGAGTATCTTAGATTGGAAACATTCTCATTGCATCTAGTATCTCCACCCAAGTAAGTAAAATGCATTTTGTTCATTCTAGGGTTTTTGATTTTGAATGTGATTGTCAAAGCATGATTATTTAGGGGTTTTGATTTCTATGCATGATTTGATGATATATTTGATGTTTGAACCGATTAAACTGCATGATTATGAACTGGAAAACTGAAAATTGCATTTGGGTGGAGTTAGGACAGCTTTAAGAGAGATTTTTCAAAACTCTGCAGAGTTACCGCTCAGGGGTAAACTGCCGCTGAGCGGAACTCTGCCAGACCTGAGTTTTCTTGAATTTTTGCGTTTTGGACTATGGCACTGGTGGCGCTGAGGGGAAATTCTGACCCTCAGCGGTGGTTTAGCTTCTAAAGGAGTTGTGTTCTGTGTTTTACTAATGATTAACATCATGTTCTGTGGTTTTGTATTTGTGTTTGAATGCAGGAATGGCATCCTCTTCAGGAAAGAGATTGAAAACCATGGCAACCAAGAGAAAGGAAAAGGAACCAGAGCAACCCCACTCTAGCAGGTTCCTCTCTAGGAAACATGAGAAGCACTTTGGGGTGGTTCAGGACAGGAGACTTCTGATGGAAAGAAAAGTTGGAATGATACCTAACTTTGCTCCTATATTTGGAGAGCAAGTGTTAGGGAATGACTGGGGTAAGCTAGCCACCTATCCTGCACCTGCCAACATAGTTGTGGTAAAGGAATTCTACACCAATGCAAAGAAGATTGGTGATTATCCAGCTGAAAATTATTTGGGCTATGTCAGAGGCCATGCTATCAGGTATGATCCTGATTCTATCAATAACTTCCTGGACACGGTGTGGGCTGGTGAGCAGTGCCAGTTTGCTCTTTGCATGGAGGAAGGTGCTGATTATGAGGATGTGGAGAGAGTACTATGCATACCTGGAGGACACTTCCAAAGGAATCGATCTGGCTCAGTGGTTAATATTAGGAGGACGGATTTGACTCCTCTTGCAAAGTATTGGATGGCGTTTTCTCATGCCAACATTCAGCCATGTTCACATGTGTCAGATATTACTCTCAGCAGGGCACTATTCATCTACTGTGCTATCAGAAACTTAAATGTTAATATTGGGCAGGTGATAGCTGATGAGATTAGTGTGTGCGCCAATACCTCAAACAACAAAGCACCACTAGGACATCCCTCCTTGATCACTCACCTTTGCAAGATAGCTGGGGTGGACACTTCTGCTCCACCATTTGAGAGGCCAAGAAAAGCTATTGATGAGGCTTATTACAAACAATACTATGGAGGTGAGGAAGCAGCTCAGCCAGTTCCACCACGCCATGCTCGTAGAGAGAGAGGGCCAGCACAGAGCCAGACATCTACTGAGACACATGAAGCAGAACCATTCCAGATGAGGGACATGTATATGTCTCTTATAGGTGCTCAGTTGCAGTCCATTCACAGAGGGTAGGTGGCCACTGCTGAGATGATTGTGGGGATGTACGATACACCTCCACCCCACAGGTGGACTATGGATGAATTCCATAATGTGGTAGCTTGGCCAGAGGAACCAGTGCATGGAGGAGGAGCTGAAGCAGCTGAAGCTTCAGTTAGAGAGATGGAAGAAGATGAAGCTGATGATGATGATGCATTTGAAGATGATGAAGATGAGGAGGAGGAGGAAGATACAGAGGACAGCTCAGACTGATGAGGAGCTGAGATAACATTTACTGATGAATGTTATCATATGCTTATGCTTTTGTTGGTTTAAGTTTTTTGAACTTATTTGTATTCTTTGTTTTTAGATTAGGGTTTGATGTACTCTATTGAACACCTGGTTTGTTGTGATGGTTTGCTAATAACTGTGATTGTGTGATAAGTAATGCTTGATGATGCTTATTGATTGATTGATGTTGAGATGATGTGCACATTAAAATGTTTATACAGGTGATTCACAAGCTTTGTGAACAAATGCATGATATTATGATTGTGATTGTGAGATTAAGCAGGATGTGTATGTCAAATGTGGATGAGCTTATATGTGAGGTTTTGAGCTCCGGAGTTGTTATTGTTAAATGCTATTACTTTGAAAGCATGAATGACTTTGCCCAGGTTTTCTATGATTGAATCGATTGCTTGTTTTGCATCATATGATCAAGGACGTTTGTTGGAACCCTTTTTATTGGCCAAATTCATAAAGTTAGCCCACTAAAAGAGAACACTTTGTGTTCTATCCTTTGAACCCTTAGCCTTGAACATACACTGAAAACCCTTGATTGAAAATCTTTACCTTGAGTTAAGTAGAAGATCTTGTGTGGTATTATTAAATGTTCAAGTTTGGGGTTGTTAGGAAAACATGAAAAAGGAAAAGCATTGAGCTAAGAGCTAAAAAGTAAGAATATGCAAAGAAAAAGAAAAGAAAAGAAAAAGAAGCAAAACTCAATGCAAATGCAAAGGCAAGTTGGGAAGAATAAGAAAAATTGTGTTGTTATGATTCTCTTAACTCAAGGATTTTGTGATCCAGAAAAACCAATGTTCTTGTTAGCCCAGCCACATTATAAGCCATTGAAAAGTCCTTGTGATGATGCATGCTTGTGAATGTTTTTGATTATGGTAAAATGAAAGGCAAAGTTGATTCATGTGACATTGTGATAGTAGAGTGAATGAGTGATTACCTCTTATACACTTGAGTGTGAGTGAAACACTTTACCTAGTGAGGAAATATTCCATGAACACATGAACATCCATCCTTAATTGATTGATCATTCATGAAAAATAGCATTTGTTGGAATTTAAATGACTTTGTGAACACTAAAGCATGTGCACATCTTGATTGAACCCTTGGTCATAAGTTTGATTGAAATTTTTACTTATCTTGAAAAAGAAGATTTTTGAAAAGTGAACCATCATATGAATTGGTAGAAGATTGAGTTACATCTTGTTTGCTTGAGGACAAGCAAAGTTCTAAGTTTGGGGTTGTGATAACAGTTGAAAAACTGTTATTTTCATGCTTAAATTGATACTAAAAGCAACCTTTAACACTTAGAAACTAGCTTGAAATCATGCTTTTCTTCATATTTTCAGAAACAAGAGAGCTGGACAAGTTTATGCTTGATTTCAGTGTTTTTGTGCAGGTTTTAAGGTGAATTTAGTGAAAGAAGTGAAGAAGGAGAGAGATGGAATCAGAAAAGACATCAAAAAGTGCAAAAGGACAAGCCACAAGTACCGCTCAGCGGCAGTTTACCGCTCAACGGCAGTTTACCGTTGAGCGGCACTCAGGAGCTCACGGGAGGACCGCTGAGGGGCAAAATGGCCGCTGAGGGGAAGAAACTACTCACGCACTTACCGCTGAGCGGCACTTTACCGCTGAGCGACACACTTATGGGCTTGGACTTAGATTTTTTGTAATTTTAGAATAGTATATAAGCTTTAGGACGTCCTAGGGTTTGTATCTTTGGCTGGGAGGAAGCAGAAACACACTTTTCACCCCTTAGGGGTAGATTGGGAGATGGTGACAGCTCTCCTCTTCTCTTTCTCGGGTTTTTCTATCTCTTCCATTCTTCCATTATTGTTCATCTAGGTTCACCATGAATATGGTGAACTAAACCTTGTATGTTTGTTGGGGAATCAATGTAATCTTTTGAAGCTCTCATATATGGAATTTGTGCTTGCATCTTAATCTAAGACTTATGCTTTCTTTCATCATTAGTTAGGGTTTTTCCTCTTTGCTCAATGCTTGCTTTGTTTAACTCATTCAATGCATGATTATTGATTTTGTCGATACGGGAACGTACGGGGAAGTCTAGATCCAGGGAATTTCTCCCAATAGTATATTGGTTGCCTTAAGCTCCTGTGCTAAAAAAACTAATTATTAGGAATGCTAGGAATCGTATGAACTCGTAATTGGGTATAGGCCTTCTTGAAAGGTAATTTAGAGAGTGGCATTAACAATGATGAAAAGAATGTTGAATTCCTAAAGTATATGAGAGTGGATAAGATGAAATTGATAACCCCAACAACATACTCATCCATATATTCCATTGAAGTGTTTGTATTTTGTTTTAGCCATTGATCACATTCATGCATACATGTTTATTTTCTGTTTTGCATATTAAACTCCACTTATTTCGTTCTTAAGTCTTAAATAATCAACAAATCACATAACTAAACTAGGCCGTGAGTCCTTTGCGAGAACGATACTTGGTTTTTCCGAGTTTATTACTTGAAACGATTCGGTCACACTTGCCGATTGTTCAACAAGTTTGTGGCGCCGTATTTCAGTGTTCATAAATTTGTCCATTATGGAGCAAGTGCAATAAGTGGACGAAATGAACGAAGAGGACAAAGTTGACGATGTTGACGAAGTGGACGAAGTGGACGAAGTTGACGAACTTTACGAAGTTGACGAAAATGACGTAGTGGACGAAGTGGAGGAAGTGGAAGAAGTGTAGGAAGTGGACGAAGTGGAGGAAGTGGAGGAAGTGGAGGAAGTTGACGAAATGAACGAAGAAGACGAAGTGGACGAAGTGGAGTAAGTGGGGGAAGTGGTCGAATTTGACGAAGTGGAGCAAGTGGAGGAGGTGGAGGAAGTGGAGGAAGTGGATGAAATGGACGAAGAGGATGAAGTGGACGAAGTGGGCAAAGTCGACGAAGTAGAGGAAGTGGACGAAGTGGAGGAAATGGACGAAGAGGAGGAAGTGGACGAAATGGACCAAGTGGAGGAAGTGCAAGAAGTCGACGAAATGGAAGAAGAAGTGGAAGTAGTGGAGGACATGGAGGAAGTGGAGGAAGTTGACGAAGTTCACGAAGTTCACGAAGTGGAGTAAGTGGAGAAAGTGGACGAAGTGGAGGAAGTGGACGAGGTGGAAGAAGTGCACGAAGTTGAGGAAGTGGAAGAAGTGGAGGAAGTGGTCGAAGTGGACGAAGTGGAGGAATTGGAGGAAGTGGAGGAAGTGGACGAAGTAGACTTAGTGGACGAAGTGCATGAAGTTGAAGAAGAAGATGACGAAGTGGAGGAAGTTGAAGAAGTCGAGGAAGTGGAGGAACTGAACGTAGTGGACGAAGTGGAAGAACAAGTGGACGAAGTGGAGGAAGTGGACGAAGTGGACAAAGTGCAAGAAGTGGACGAAGTTGACGAAGTGGAGGAAGTGCACGAGGTGGAAGAAGTGCACGAAGTTGACGTAGTGGACGAAGTGGACGAAGTTCAGGAAGTTGAGGAAGTGGAAGAAGTGGAGGAAGTGGTCGAAGTGGACAAAGTGGAGGAATTGGAGGAAGTGGAGGAAGTGGACGAAGTAGACTTAGTGGACGAAGTGCATGAAGTTGAAGAAGAAGTGGACGAAGTGGAGGAAGTTGAAGAAGAAGTGGACGAAGTGGAGGAACTGAACGTAGTGGACGAAGTGGGAGAACAAGTGGACGAAGTGGAGGAAGTGGAGGAAGTGGAGGAAGTGGAGGAAGTTGACGAAGTGGAGGAAGTGGAGAAGTGGACGAAGTGCACGAAATGAACGAAAAGGACGAAGTTGACGAAGTTGACGTAGTGGAGGAAGTGAAGGAAGTGGAGGAAGTGGAAGAAGTGGAGGAAGTGGAGGAAGTGGAGGAAGTGGAGGAAGTGGATGAAGTGGAGGAAGTGGACAAAGTGGACGAAGTAGACTTAGTGGACGAAGTGCAAGAAGTGGAAAATGAAGTGGAGGAACTGGAGAAAGGAAGGAAGTGGAGGAAGTGGGGTAAGTGGAGGAAGTGGACGAAGTTGACGAAGTGGACGAAGTTCACGAAGTGGAGTAAGTGGAGGAAGTGGGCGAAGTTGACGAAGTGGAGGAAGTGAAGGAAGAAGAGGAAGTGGAGGAAGTGGAGGAAGGGGACGAAATGGACGAAGAGGACGAAGTGGACGAAGTAGACGAAGTGGACGAAGTGGAGGAAGTTCACGAAGTTGACCAAGGGTAGTAAGTGGAGGAAGTGGAGGAAGTGGAGGAAGTGGACGAAATAAACGAAGAGGATGAAATGGACTAAGTGGACGAAGTGCAAGAAGTGGAAGAAGAAGTGGACGTAGTGGACGAAGTGGAAGAAGAAGTGGACGAAAGGAAGGACATGGAGGAAGTGGAGGAAGTTGACGAAGTAAAGGAAGTGGAAGAAGTTCACGAAGAAGACGAGGTGGACGAAGTTCACGAATTTGACGAAGTTGACGAAGTGGGAAAAGTTGACGAAGTGGAGTAAATGGAGGAAGTGGACGAAGTGGAGGAAGGGGACGAAATGGACAAAGAAGACAAAGTGGACGAAGTAGACGAAGTGGACGAAGTGGAGGAAGTGGACGAAGTGGAGGAAGTAGAGGAAGTGGACGAAGTTCACGAAGTTAACGAAGTGGACGAAATGGACGAAGTTGACGTACTGGACGAAGTGGACGAAGTTGACGAAGTGGACGAAGTTGTGGACGAAGTGAACGAAGTGGGCGAAGTGGAGGAAGTGGACGAAGTGGACGAAATAGACGAAGTGGACAAAGTGGAGGAAGTGGTGAAAGTGGAGGAAATGGAGGAAGTGGAGAAAGTGGAGGAAGTTGACGAAGTTGACGAAGTGTACGAAGTTGACGAAGTAGAAGAAGTGGAAGAAGTGGAAGAAGTGGATGAAGTGGACGAAGTTGACCAACTTCACAAAGCTGATGTAGTGGACGAATTGGACGAAGTGGACGAGTTAGTGGAAGTGGAGGAAGTGGAAAAAGACGCTGACTAAGTGTAGAGTGGATCAAGTAGAAGAAGAGGAAGAAGTGGAGGACATGGAGGAAGTGGAGGAAGTGGAGGAGGTGGAAGAAGTGGAAGAAGAAGTGGATGAAGTGGACGAAGTGGAGGAAGTGGATGAAGTACAAGAAGTGGAGGAAGTGGTTGAAGCGGAGGAAGTGGAGGAAGTAGAGGAAGTTGATGAAGTGGAGGAAGTTGACAAGTTGACGAAGTGGACGTACTGGACGAAGTGGACGAAGTTGACGAAGTGGACAAAGTTCACGAACTTAACGAAGTGGAGTACGTGGAAGAAGTGAAGGAAGTGGACGAAGTTGACGAAGTGGACGAAGTTGAGGAAGTGGACGAAGTTGACGAAGTGGACAAAGTTGAGGAAGTGGACGAAGTTGACGTAGTGGACGAAGTGGATGACGTTGACAAAGTGGACGAAGTCCACGAACTTGACGAAGTGGAGGAAGTGGAGGAAGTGGAGGAAGTGGACGAAGTGGATGAAGTCGTGGAAGTGGTGGAAGCGAAGGAAGTGGACGAAGTGGACGAAGTGGAGGAAATAGAAGAAGTGGAAGAAGTGGAGGAAGTGGTGGAAGTGGAGGAAGTTGACGAAAAGGAAGAAGTTGACAAAATGGACGAAATGATGAAGTGGACCAAGTGGACGAAGTGAACGAAATAGACGAAGTGGAGGAAGTGGAGGAAGTGGAGGAAGTGGACGAAGTGGATGAAGTCGTGGAAGTGGTGGAAGCGAAGGAAGTGGACGAAGTGGACGAAGTGGAGGAAATAGAAGAAGTGGAAGAAGTGGAGGAAGTGGTGGAAGTGGAGGAAGTTGACGAAAAGGAAGAAGTTGACAAAATGGACGAAAATGATGAAGTGGACCAAGTGGACGAAGTGAACGAAATAGACGAAGTGGAGGAAGTGGACGAAGTGGAGGAAGTGGAGGAAGTGGACGAAGGGACGAAGTGGAAGAACAAGTGGACGAAGTGGACAAAGTGGAAGAAGTGTGGACGAAGTGGTGCAAGTGGATGAAGTGGAAAAAGTAGAGGAAGTGGTGGAAGTAGATGAAGTGGACGAGGTGGACAAAGTTGACAAAGTGGACGAAGTGGATGAAGTGGAGGAAGTGGAAGAAGAAGTGGAGGAAGTGGAGGAAGTGGAGGAAGTAGAAGAAGTGGACGAAGTGAAGGAAGTGGAGGAAGTGGACGAAGTGGAGGGAGTGGAGGCAGTGGTGCAAGTGGATGAAATGGACGAAGAGGAGGAAGTGGACGAGGTGGACGAAGTTGACGAAGTGGAGGAAGTGTAGGAAGTGGACGAAGTCCACGATGTGGAGGAAGTGGACGAAGTGGAGGAAGTGGAGGAAGTGTAGGAAGTAGAGGAAGTGGACAAAATGGACGAAGAGGATGAACTGGACAAATGGAGGAAGTGGAGCAAGTCGAGGAAGTGGATAACGTGGAGGAAGTGCAGGAAGTGGAGGAAGTGGAGGAAGTCGAGGAAGTGGACGAAGTGGACGAAGTGGACAAAGTGGACGAAATGGAGGAAGCAGAGGAAGTGGAGGAAGTGGACGATGTTGACAAAGTCGACGAAGTGGACGAATTGGACGAAGTGAACCAAGTCGACGAAGTGGAGAAAGTGGGGGAAGTTGACGAGGTGGACGAAGTTGACGAAGTGGACGAAAATGACGAAGTGGAGGAAGTGGACGAAGAGGACGATGTGGAGGAAGTGGAGGAAGTGGACGAAGTGGAAGAAGTGGAAGAAGAAGTGGAGGAAGTGGAGGAAGTAGAAGAAGTGGATTAAGTAGTGAAAGCGGAGGAAGTGGAGGAAGTAGAGGAAGTTGACGAAGTGGACGAAATGGACGAAGTGGACGAAGTTGACGTACTAGATGAAGTTGACGAAGTGGGGTAAGTGGAAGAGGTGGAGGAAGTGGACGAAGTTGACGAGGTGGAGGAAGTGGAGGAAGTGACGAAGTAGAGGAGGTGGACAAAGTGGAGGAAATGGAGGAAGTGGAGGAAGTGGTGGAAGTGGAGGAAGTGGACGAAGTGGAAGAAGAAGTAGACAAAGTGGAGGAAGTGGAGGAAATGGAGGAAGTAGAAGAAGGGGTGGAAGTGGACGAAGTTGACGAGGTTGACGAAGTGGACGAAGTTGACGTGGTGGACGAAGTGGAGGAAGTGGACGAAGTTGACGAAGTGGACGAAGTGGACAAAGTGGAGGAAGTGGACGATGTGGACGAAGTTCACGAAGTGGAGTAACAGGAGGAAGTGGACGAAATGGACAAAAATGATGAAGTGGACGAAGTGGAGGAAGTGGACGAAATGCACAAAGTTGGCGAAGTGGACGAAGTGGAGGAAGTGGAGGAAGTGGAGGAAGTGGACGAAGTGGAGGGAGTGGAGGCAGTGGTACAAGTGGACGAAATGGACGAAGAGGAGGAAGTGGCCGTGGTGGACGAAGTTGAGGAAGTGGACGAAGTACATGATGTGGAGGAAGTTGACGAAGTGGAGGAAGAAGTGGAGTAAGTAGACGAAGCGGAGGAAGTGGAGGAAGTGGAGCAAGTAGAAGAAGTGGAGGAAGTGGACGAAGTGGAGGAAGTGGTGGAAGTGGACGAAGTGGAGGGAGTGGAGGCAGTGGTGCAAGTGGACGAAATGGACGAAGAGGCGGAAGTGGACGAAGTTGAGGAAGTGGACAAAGTCCATGATGTGGAGGAAGTTGACGAAGTGGAGGAAGTGGACAAAATGGACGAAGAGGATGAAGTGGACGAAGTGGAGGAAATGAATGACATGGAGGAAGCGCAGGAAGTGGAGGAAGTGGAGGAAGTGGACGAAGTGGACGAAGTGGACGAAGTGGGGGAAGTGGAGGAAGTGGAGGAACTGGAGGAAGTGGAGGAAGTAGAGGAAGTGGAGGAAGTGGATGATGTTGACAAAGTGGACGAAGTGGACGAATTGGACCAAGTGAACCAAGTCGACGAAGTGGAGAAAGTGGAGGAAGTTGACGAGGTGGACGATGTTGACGAAGTGGACGAAAATGACGAAGTGGAGGAAGTGCACGAAGAGGACGAAGTGGAGGAAGTGGAGGAAGTGGATGAAGTGGACGAAGTGGAAGAAGAAGTGGACAAAGTGGAAGAAGAGTGGAGGAAGTGGAGGAAGTGGAGGAAGTGGAGGAAATGGACGAAGTGGAGGAAGTTGACGAAGTGGACGAAGTGGACGAAGTGGAGGATGTGGAGAAAGTGGTGGAAGCGGAGGAAGTGGAGGAAGTGGAAGAAGATGTGGACGAAGTGGACCAAGTGGAGGAAGTGGAGGAAGTGGAGGAAGTACAAGAAGTGGAGGAAGTGGACGAAGTGGACGAAGTGCACCAAGTGGACGAAGTGGACAAAGGGGAGGAAGTGGACGAAGTTGACGCAAATGACGAAGTTGATGAAGTGGACGAAGTGGATGAAGTAGACCAAATGGACGAAGTTCACGAAGTTGACGAAGTGGAGGAAGTTGACGAAGTTGACGAAAATGACGAAGTGAAGGAAGTGGACAAAGTGGAGGAAGTGGACGAAGAGGAGGGAGTGGAGGGAGTGGACGAAGTGGAGGGAGTGGAGAGAGTTGTGCAAGTGTGCGCAATGGACGAAGAGGAGGAAGTGGACGAGGTGGACGAAGTGGACGAAGTCCATGAAGTGGAGGAAGTGGACGAAGTGGAGAAGTAGAGGAAGTGGACAAAATGGACAAAGAGGAGGAAGTCGAGGAAGTGGAGGAAGTGGATGACGTGGAGGAAGTGCAGGAAGTGGAGGAAGTGGAGGAAGTCGAGGAAGTGGACAAAGTGGACGAAGTGGACGAAGTGGACGAATTGGACGAAGTGAACCAAGTCGACGAAGTGGAGAAAGTGGAGGAAGGTGATGAGGTGGTCGAAGTTGACGAAGTGGACGAAAATGATGAAGTGGAGGAAGTGGACGAAAGGACGAAGTGGAGGAAGTGGAGGAAGTAGAGGAAGTGGGGGAAGTGGATGAAGTGGACGAAGTGGAAGAAGAACTGCACAAAGTAGAAGAATAGTGGAGGAAGTGGAGCAAGTGGAGGAAGTGGAGGAAGGGGAGGAAGAGGACGAAGTGGACGAAGTGGAGGAAGTGGAGGAAGTGGACAAAGTTGACGAAGTGGAGGAAGTGGACGAAGTGCAGGAAGTGGACAAAGTGGTGGATGTGGTGGAAACGAAGGAAGTGGAAGAAGAAGTGGAGGAAGTGGAGGAAGTGGACGAAGTGGAGCAAGTGGAAGAGGTGGAGGAAGTGGACGAAGACGAGGAAGTGGACGAAGTGGACAAAGTGGAGGGAGTGGTGGCAGTGGTGCAAGTGGACGAAATGGACGAAGAGGAGGAATTTGACGAGGTGGACGAAGTTGACGAAGTGGACGAAGTGGTGGAAGCGAAGGAAGTGGATGAAGTGCAAGAAGAAGTAGAGGAAGTGGACGAAGTGGACGAAGTGGAGCAAGTAGAAGAAGTGGACGAAGTGGAGGAAGTGGAGGAGGTGGACGAAGTGGAGGGAGTGGAGGCAGTGGTGCAAGTGGACGAAATGGACGAAGAGGAGGAAGTGGACAAGGTGGACGAAGTTGACGAAGTGGAGGAAGTGGAGGAAGTGGAGGAAGTGGAGGAAGTAGAGGAAGTGGACAAAATAGACGAAGAGGATGAAGTGGAGGAAGTGGAGGAAGTGGAGGAAGTAGAGGAAGTGGAGGAAGTGGATGAAGTGGACGAAGTGGAAGAAGAAGTGCACAAAGTGGACGAATAGTGGAGGATGTGGAGCAAGTGAAGGAAGTGGAGGAAGGGGAGGAAGGGGAGGAAGTGGACAAAGTGGAGGAAGTGGACAAAGTTGGCGAAGCGGACGAAGTGGAGAAAGTGGTGGAAGCGGAAGAAGTGGAAGAAGAAGTGGACGAAGTGGAGGAAGTGGTGGAAGTGGTGGAAGCGAAGGAAGTGGACGAACTGGAAGAAGAAGTGGAGGAAGTGGAGGAAGTGGAGCAAGAAGAACAAGTGGAGGAAGTGGACGAAGTGGAGGAAGTGGAGCAAGTGGAGGAAGTGGAGGAAGTGGAGGAAGGGGAGGGAGTGGAGGAAGTGGAGGAAGTGGACAAAGTTGACGAAGTAGACGAAGTGGAGGAAGTGGAGAAAGTGGTGGAAGCGGAGGAAGCGGAGGAAGTGGAAGAAGAAGTGCATGAAGTGGACGAAGTGGAGGAAGTGGAGGAAGTGGAGGAAGTACAAGAAGTGGAGGAAGTGGATGAAGTGCAGGAAGTGGACGAAGTGGACAAAGTGGAGGAAGTGGACGAAGTTGACGCAGATGACGAAGTTGATGAAGTGGACGAAGTGGATGAAGTAGACGAAGTGGACGAAGTTCACGAAGTTGACGAAGTGGAGGAAGTTGACGAAGTTGACAAAAATGACGAAGTGGAGGAAGTGGACGAAGTTGACGAATTGGACGAAGTGGACGAAGTGGAGGAAGTGGACGAAGTGGAGGAAGTGGATGAAGTGGACGAAGTGGAAGAAGAAGTGCACAAAGTGGAAGAATAGTGGAGGAAGTGGAGGAAGTGGAGGAAGTGGAGCAAGTGGAGGAAGTGGAGGAAGTGGAGGAAGGGGAGGGAGTGGAGGAAGTGGACAAAGTTGACGAAGTAGACGAAGTGGAGGAAGTGGACAAAGTGGTGGAAGCGGAGGAAGCGGAGGAAGTGGAAGAAGAAGTGCATGAAGTGGACGAAGTGGAGGAAGTGGAGGAAGTGGAGGAAGTACAAGAAGTGGAGGAAGTGGATGAAGTGCAGGAAGTGGACGAAGTGGACAAAGTGGAGGAAGTGGACGAAGTTGACGCAGATGACGAAGTTGATGAAGTGGACGAAGTGGATGAAGTAGACGAAGTGGACGAAGTTCACGAAGTTGACGAAGTGGAGGAAGTTGGCGAAGTTGACGAAAATGACGAAGTGGAGGAAGTGGACAGAGTTGACGAAGTGGACGAACTTGACGTAGTGGACGAAGTGGACGAAGTTGACGAAGTGGAGGAAGTTGACGAAGTGGACGAAGTTCACGAAGTGGTGTAACTGGAGGAAGTGGACGAAATGGACAAAATGATGAAGTGGACCAAGTGGACAAAGTGGAGGAAGTGGACGAAGTTGACGAAGTGGAAGAAGTAGAGGAAGTGGAGGAAGTGGAAGAAGTGGTGGAAGCGGAGGAAGTGGACGAAGTGGAAGAAGAAGTGGAGGAAGTGGACGATGTGGAGGAAGTAGAGGAAGTAGAAGAAGTGGAGGAAGTGGAGGAAGTGGACGAAGTGGAGAAAGTGGTGGAAGCGGAGGAAGTGGAAGAAGAAGTGGAGAAAGTGGACGAAGTTGAGGAAGTGGAGGACGTGGAGGAAGTACAAGAACTGGAGGAAGTGGACGAAGTGGAGGAAGTGAACGATGTTGACAAAGTCAACGAAGTGGACGAATTGGACGAAGTGAACCAAGTCGACGAAGTGGAGAAAGTGGAGGAAGTTGACGAGGTGGACGAAGTTGACGAAGTGGACGAAATGACGAAGTGGAGGAAGTGGACGAAGAGGACGAAGTGGAGGAAGTGGAGGAAGTGGAGGAAGACGAGGAAGTGGACGAAGTGGAAGAAGAAGTGGACAAAGTGGAAGAAGAGTGGAGGAAGTGGAGGAAGTGGAGGAAATGGACGAAGTTGACGAAGTGGAGGAAGTGGACAAAGTGGAGGAAGTGGAGAAAGTGGTGGAAGCGGAGGAAGCGAAGGAAGTGGAAGAAGAAGTGGACGAAGTGGAGGAAGAGGAGGAAGTGGAGGAAGTATAAGAAGTAGAGGAAGTGGACGAAGTGCACGAAGTGGACGAAGTGGACGAAGTGGACACAGTGGAGGAAGTGAACGAAGTTGACGCAGATGACGAAGTTGATGAAGTGGACGAAATGCATGAAGTAGACGAAGTGGACGAAGTTGACGAAGTGGAGGAAGTTGGCGAAGTTGACAAAGTTGACGAAAATGACGAAGTGGAGGAAGTGGACGAAGTGGACGAAGTTGACGAAGTGGACGAAGTGGACGAAGTGGACGAAGTTGATGAAATGGACGAAGTTGACGAAGTTCACGAAGTTGACGAAGTGGACGAAGTTGACGAAGTTGACAAAGTGGACGAAGTGGAGGGAGTGGAGGCAGTGGTGGAAGTGGACGAAATGGACGAAGAGGAAGTGGACGAAGTGGAGGAAGTGGACGAAGTGGACGAAGTGGAAGTGGACGAAGTGGACGAGATGGACGAAGAGGAAGTGGACGAAGAGGAAGAGGACGAAATGGACGAAGTGGACGAGGAAGTGGACGAAATGGACGAAGAGGAAGTGGACGAAGTGGACGAGGTGGACGAAGTTGATGAAATGGAGGAAGTGGACGAAGTCCACGAAGTGGAGGAAGTGGAAGAAGTGGACGAAGTGGAGGAAATAGAGGAAGTGGACAAAATGGACGAAGAGGATGAAGTGGACGAAGTGGAGGAAGTCGAGGAAGTGGAGGAAGTGGATGACGTGGACAAAGTGGAGGAAGTGGTCGAAGTTGATGAAGTGGATGAAGTGGATGAGGTAGACGAAGTAGACGAAGTTCAAGAAGTTCACGAAGTGGAGGAAGTTGGCGAAGTTGACGAAGTTGACGAAATGACAAAGTGGAGGAAGTGGATAAAGTTGACGAAGTGGACGAAGTTGACGAAGTGGACGAAGTTGACGTAGTGGACGAAGTTGACGTAGTGGACGAAGTTGACGAAGTGGAGGAAGTGGACGAAGTGGACGAAGTTGACGAAGTGGACGAAGTTCACGAAGTGGAGTAACTGGAGGAAGTGGACGAAATGGACAAAAATTATGAAGTGGACCAAGTGGACCAAGTGGACGAAATGGACGAAGTGGAGGAAGTGGAGGAAGTGGACGTATTTCACGAAGTAGAGGAAGTGGAGGAAGCGGAGGAAGTGGACGAAGTTGACGAAGTGGAGGAAGTGGAGGAAGTGGAGGAAGTGGAGGAAGTGGTGGAAGCGGAGGAAGTGGACGAAGTGGAAGAAGAAGTGGAGGAAGTGGATGATGTGGAGGAAGTGGAGGAAGTAGAAGAAGTGGAGGAAGTGGAGGAAGTGAACGAAGTGGAGAAAGTGGTGGAAGCGGAGGAAGCGGAGGAAGCGGAGGAAGTGGAAGAAGAAGTGGAGAAAGTGGACGAAGTTGAGGAAGTGGAGGAAGTACAAGAACTGGAGGAAGTAGAGGAAGTGGAGGATGTTGACAAAGTGGACGAAGTGGACGAATTGGATGAAGTGAACCAAGTCGACGAAGTGGAGAAAGTGGAGGAAGTTGCAAGGTGGACGAAGTTCACGAAGTGGACGAAAATGACGAAGTGAAGGAAGTGGACGAAGTGGAGGAAGTGGATGAAGTGGACGAAGTGGAAGAAGAAGTGGACAAAGTGGAAGAAGAGTGGAGGAAGTGGAGGAAGTGGAGGAAGTGGACGAAGTTGACGAAGTGGAGGAAGTGGACGAAGTGGAGGAAGTGGAGAAAGTGGTGGAAGCAGAGGAAGCAAAGGAAATGGAAGAAGAAGTGGACGAAGTGGAGAAAGTGGAGGAAGTACAAGAAGTGGAGGAAGTGGAGGAAGTGCACGAAGTGGACGAAGTGGACATAGTAGAGGAAGTGAACGAAGTTGACGAAGATGACGAAGTTGATGAAGTGGACGAAGTGCATGAAGTAGAGGAAGTGGACGAAGTTGACGAAGTGGAGGTAGTTGGTGAAGTTGAGGAAAATGACGAAGTGGAGGAAGTGGAGGAAGTGGACGAAGCTGACGAAGTGGACGAAGTTGACGAAGTTGATGAAGTTGACGAAGTGGACGAAGTGGACGAAGTTGACGAAGTGGACGAAGTGGACGGAGTGGAGGGAGTGGAGGCAGTGGTGGAAGTGGACGAAATGGACGAAGAGGAGGAAGTGGACGAGGTGGACGAAGTTGATGAAGGGAAGGAAGTGGACGAAGTCCACGAAGTGGAGGAAGTGGAGGAAGTGGAGGAAGTAGAGGAAGTAGAGGAAGTGGACAAAATGGACGAAGAGGATGAAGGGGACGAAGTGGAGGAAGTCGAGGAAGTGGAGGAAGTGGATGACGTGGACAAAGTGGAGGAAGTGGACGAAGTGTAGGAAGTGGACAAAGTGGACAAAGTGGAGGAAGTGGACTAAGTGGAGGAAGTGGACGATGTTCACAAAGTGGACGAAGTGGACGAAGTGAACCAAGTCGACGAACTGGAGAAAGTGGAGGAAGTTGACGAGGTGGACGAAGTTGACGAAGTGGACGAAAAAGACGAAGCGGAGGAAGTGGAGGAAGTGGACGAAGTGGAGGAAGTGGACGAAGTTGATGAAGTGGAAGAAGTGGACGAAGTGGACGAAACGGACGAAGTGGATGAAGTTGACGTAGTGGAGGAAGTGGAGGAAGTTGACGAAGTTGTCAAAGTGGATGAAGTGGACGAAGTTGACGAAGTGGACGAAGTTCACGAAGTGGAGTAACTGGAGGAAGTGGACGAAATGGACAAAAATGATGAAGTGGACCAAGTGGACGAAGTGGACGAAATGGACGAAGTGGAGGAAGTGGAGGAAGTGGACGAAGTGGAGGAAGTTGACGAAGTGGACGAAGTTCATGAAATGGACGAAGTTCACGAAGTAGAGGAAGTGGAGGAAGTGATGACTTAGGGCATGGACCCATCACTAGAAGTATGGCTAGAAGAATTCAAGAAGAGCTTGAAGATATGGACACAACAGGACACGTTCTTTTCCTTCAATTTAAGAGGAATTTGGAGACACCAAGAGAAGGGGTAAAACTGTCCAGTTGATGGTCAAAATTGCTAGCTGCACCACCACTCTCTGCTAAGCACACCACAGCAGCACCTCCGCCCCTCAACACCATTAGCTCACGTGCTGCTTTAGTTTTAAGCACATTTTTCATAAATCTTTAACATTTTACACATGGGTCATTCCCTTTCTTACTCGTTGCAGCTCCATGGATCACATATAAATTCATGGTAGCCACCCTTGTAAAGATACTTTTGAGAATATTGAATTTTAATCTGCTGATGCATTTTTCCAGCACCTAAAAATCTGCCTAAAAGTCATCCCAATGAGCTTCCCTTCTCCATCTAGCTTCTTTCCAGTGGAAGGCCGCCTGAGCTAGTTATCCACCTTCCAAACAGCTCCTCTACCATCACGTATGCCACTTCATTTTCACTCTGCATCTCCGCTGCCATCTTTGGATTCTACTTCCCGCTGCATTCAATCTGTCATTCTAGTTGGAGCAACTTCATCAAGTGGTATTCAGAGCCTTGGTTCTGCATCACGCTCTAGCTGAGTAAAATTTTCCTTCATTCTACACTGTCAATACATTTTCCTTCGTGTTTTTGCCTCTATGTGCACTGTTTCATTACTCTCTTCAATTCCAGTAGTTTTCATTTACATTGTTTCTTTGTTCCAGCTTTTACTTGATTTTATTTCCGTCATTTTAATCGGTTCAATCTTTGTCTTGAGTATTTTAATTTTGCAATCTTATTCAGTCATGTCCAGTCATGTGCATTTGCTGTAATTTTGTCAAAATTCTGAGTAAGTTTGGTGCCTGGGTGAATCTGCATATCTGGAATGGTTTTTCAATAGATGCACATCACAAGAGTAATGATGAATGAGCTTAGTGCATCTTGAATTCCATCACAGTGCAGTTCCAGTTAATGCAGAATTCAAATCTGTTTTGAATTTGATTTAAAATGTGTTTTCTGAAATGCACCGTGTGAAATTAAAATTGGTGATGTTTGAGTTGTTGTAATGTGATGTGTGCATACCATACGAACAAGGAATTGTCCAAGACAATCAATCTGGTAGCTTGACCGAACTGCAGAATCCATAACTCATTCAGGTAGCTTGACCGAACTGCACCTCTCTTTGATTGATGTTTCTGAATTTTTTTTGTTTCTAAATCTGTCCAGTTTAGAAATCCCCGTTGGACATCCTTTCAGTCATTCCTAGCATATTGTTCAACTTTCAATCACTATCCTAGAGTCATAAAAGTTGTTTCAGTTCAATTTGAATCTTCTATGAAAATTTGGTTGGTGAATTGGACCAATTTTGGTGTTAAAGAGCAACTCATACAGTGAATTTTTGAGTTACAAGTGTTTAGCCTCGGTTGGCAGCTTATACAAGTTCCATTTGATAAAACAAAGTTGCTCAAGTCATAAAATTAAGTGTTCAAGCTTGTTTGTGCAAAATTGTTAGCCAAACCACCAAATTTTCAACATTTTTTTTCTGAAAACAAGTTGCTCTTTTCTGCATAAATGTTTGCTGGTTTGGTACATCTATAATTGAGTGAGAATTGGTAGCAAAAGCTTGATCAAATTACCTTAAAGAAATCTCAAATGAAAAGAAAGAAAATGAGAACAAGCACTCTTAAAAAGCTGATCAAAACAAGTGCCAAGTCTGAATTACCAATTATGTACTAGTATCAGATTTTCTCTTAGGCATTTCATCGAACAGTTTTGCTTATTTTGAAACTGAGCTCGATTTAGCTATATATGCAACTTGTATTCGTTTATTTGTTTTTAAATGCACTCTAGAGCCTTTCCTAAGATCATTTTGAGTGCCACCCGTTATTGGTAACCTTTAATTGCTTGATTTGAATTGTTTGCAAACTCTGCACATAAGCTGTTTGATCAAATCACAGTTGTGCATTCTAGTTCTGCAAATTTTTGGTAGCAGCAGAGTTGTTTCTTTTCTACACTCGAAACTGATTGATGGTGATTCTTTTGAGCTCTTTGTTGGGTGCATAAGTATTTCAGGTGGTCCTATAACACTGGTAGCATCTTAGGCAATGGATTGGAGCAAGGAAAGATCAACTTTGGAGTTGATTTTTGGTGCAGCAGGACCACGTTTTTCACTGTTCTGCATAATTTCTGGTGGCTGCAAACAGCAGCATATTTTCACTCTGCAGCTGAAAGATTTGCATGAATCACTTTTGATTCAATTCTTGTTTGAGAGCAACCAAAGCTGCCACATTAAACTACCTTGTGTTCTTCCAATTTTTTGTTTTGTTGTTTCCATTGTATTGCCTTTTGATTTTTCTTTTCCATTCTTGTAAGTTGGCCATTTCAAGCAAGTGAAGTGGAAGAGCTCATAAGTGTTCTTCCCTCATTTGCTAACTTGACTTAAAGTGTCATCATTTTAAAATTGGTAGACGGTGAGTGTGTCTTAGATCCAAAAAGTCTAAGCCTCACCTAGGAGACCTCACCTTTAATTTCGTTTTAATTTTGCAAGTTTCGTATAGGAAGTCTTAGAGTCCGACTTTAGAGTCTAAGGTTTTCTTTCTTTGTGTTTGTTTTGTCTCCATATATTTAGTGAATTTAGAAGTGATTTTGATTTAAAGACTTTTAGTAAGTAACTAAGGATATATTTGGCAAGGCAAGATGATAACAGTTGAAAAACTGTTATTTTCATGCTTAAAATTGACACTAAAAGCAACCTTTACACTTAGAAACTAGCTTGAAATCATGCTTTTATCCATATTTTCAGAAATAAGAGAGCTGGACAAGTTTATGCTTGATTTCAGTGTTTTTGTGCAGGTTTTAAGGTGAATTTAGTGAAAGAAGTGAAGAAGGAGAGAGATGGAATCAGAAAAGACATTAAAAAGTGCAAAAGGAGAAGCCGAAAGTACCGCTCAGCGGCAGTTTACCGCTGAGCGGCACTCAGGAAGTTACGGGAGGTCCGCTGAGGGGCAAAATGGCCGCTGAGGGGAAGAGACGACTCACGAACTTACTGCTGAGCGGTACTTTACCATTGAGCGGCACACTTATGGGCTTGGACCTAGATTTTTTGTAATTTTAGAATAGTATATAAGCTTTAGGACGTCCTAGGGTTTGTATCTTTGGCAGAAACGAAGCAAACACTCTCTCTTCCACCCCTTTGAAGGAGGATCTTTGATGCTCAGGCTACCTCTTCACCTTTCTAGGGTTTTATCTTTCATTCTTTCATTATTGTTCATCTAGGTTCACTATGAATATGGTGAACTAAACCTTGTATGTTTGTTGGGGAATCAATGTAATCTTTTGAAGCTCTCATATATGGAATTTGTGCTTGCATCTTAATCTAAGACTTATGCTTTCTTTGATCATTAGTTAGGGTTTTTCCTCTTTGCTCAATGCTTGCTTTGTTTAACTCATTCAATGCATGATTATTGATTTTGTCGATAGGGAACGTACGGGGAAGTCTAGATTCGGGGAATTTCTCCCAATAGTATATTGGTTGCCGTTAAGCTCCTGCGCTAAAAAAACTAATTATTAGGAATGCTAGGAATCATATGAACTCGTAATTAGAGAGAAGCCTTCTTGAAAGGTAATTTAGAGAGTGGCATTAACAATGATGATTTGAATGTTGAATTCCTAAAATATGAGAGTGGATAAGATGAAATTGACCCCCAACAACATATTCATCAATATATTTCATTGAAAGTGCTTGTCTTTTGTTTTAGCCATTGATAAACCTCATGCATACATGTTTATTTTCGTCTTTTACATATTAAACTCCATTTATTTTGTTCTTAAGTCTTAGCTAATCAACAAATCACATAGCTAAACTAGGCCGTGAGTCCTTTGGGAGAACGGTACTTGGTCTTACCGAGTTTATTACTTGAAACGATTCGGTCATACTTGCCGATTGTTAAACAAGTTTGTGACATCATATTTTGGTGATCATAAATTTGTGCATCAACTTTTGTGCAGTTACCCTGTACATTGATAGTTTCCTTTTCAATGTACTTGTGTTTCTTTGTGAGGAGTTCCTTCAAAAACTTTGCATATGCTGGCATCTGTTGCAATGCTTCAGAGAATGGTATAGTGATCTCCAGCTTCTTAAACAACTCCATGAATCTTTCCAACTGCTTTTCTTTCTCCTTCCTTGAATAACTTTTTGGATAAGGAAGTGGCTTTTCATACTCTTTTTCTTTTTGTCTCTCCTCTCTCTTTTTTTTCTCTCCTCTCCTCTTCTTCTTTTTTCTTTTTCTCTCTCTCAACTCTTTCTTAAGAAGGAAGAGTGAAAAGATGTGGAAAACCTTGGAGAATGTATGAACACCAAAATATGATGTCACAAACTTGTTTTACAATCGACAAGTGTGACCGAATCATTTCAAGTAATAAACTCGGTAAGACCAAGTATCGTTCTCCCAAAGGACTCACGGCCTAGTTTAGTTATGTGATTTGTTGATTAGTTAAGACTTAAGAACAAAATAATTGGATTTTAATATGCAAAAGACGAAAATAAACATGTATGCATCAGTGTGATCAATGGCTAAAGCAAAATACAAACACTTTCAATGGAATATATGAATGAGTATGTTGTTGGGGTTTATCAAATTCATCTTATCCACTCTCATATATTTTAGGAATTCAACATTCAATTCATCATTGTTAATGCCACTCTCTAAATTACCTTTCAAGAAGGCTTCTCCCTAATTACGAGTTCATACGATTCCTAGCATTCCTAATAATTAGTTTATTTAGCACAAGAGCTTAAGGCAACCAATATACTTATTGGGAGAAATTCCCCGGATCTAGACTTCCCCGTACGTTCCCGTATCGACAAAACCAATAATCATGCATTGAACGAGTTAAACAAAGCAAGCATTAAGCAAAGAGGAAAAACCTTAACTAATGATGAAAGAAAGAATAAGTCTTAGATTAAGATGCAAGCATAAATTCCATATATGAGAGCTTCAAAAGATTACATTGATTCCCCAACAAACATACAAGGTTTAGTTCACCATATTCATGGTGAACCTAGATGAACAATAATGAAAGAATGAAAGATAAAACCCTAGAAAGGTGAAGAGGTAGCCTCAGCATCCAAGATCCTCCTTCAAAGGGGTGGAAGAGAGAGTGTTTGCTGCGTTTCTGCCAAAGATACAAACCCTAGGACGTGCAAGTCCTTAAATAGGGCATAAAAATAACATAAAACAAGTCCAAGCCCATAAAAACAAAAGAAAACCGGTCCAAGCCCACTTAGAATGCCGCTCAGCGGTATTTTACCGTTGAGCGGTACTAGCGCATGATCCATTTTGCCCACCAGCTGCTGTTTTGCCCCTCAGCGGTGATTTCGGCACCCGAAAACTGCCGCTCAGCGGTATTTTTCCGCTCAGCGCCACTCGGTCAGACTTTTTCTGCGTTCTGGTTGGTGTTTCAGCATTCTGGTTGACTGGTTGACTTTTCTGGTTGACTGGTTGACTTTTCTGGTTTCTGGTTGACTTTTCAGCACTCCAATCATTCGGTATTTCAATTCTTCTTTCAAATCATTCATGAGGAGCCTAAAGAACAATTTTGTTTTCAAACTCTTGTCAATCAACTCAAAGAAATTGAAAGGAAAATAGGGCAAGAAAAGATTCAAAGAGTTGCACAATGCCAGGGTTACTAATGAGTTGAAAATGCTAAGAGATGAACAAGTTCAATATAGGGAGAGAAGCATGAGTGGAGAATCCCAAAGTGAGCAAGAAAACTTAAGAGTAGGAGATTACTATCCTTCTTCATCAAGAAGGCATAGGCGTGACTATGAAAATCCTCCTCCTCCTCCTAAGGAAGTCAATGTGGTATTGCCTCATTTTCATTGGAAAGATAACATTGAGGCTTACCTTGACTGGAAATGAAAGTAGAGCAAATATTTGCCTGTCAACAAGTGTCGGAGGAAAGGAAAGTTTCTCTAGCTACCCTTAGTTTTCAAGGGTATGCAATGTATTGGTGGACTGCTTTAGTCAAAGAGAGACTGAGACAACAACTTCCTCCCATTAAATATTGGAATGAACTCACAGCTGCTCTCAAGAAAAGGCACATTCTGTCTTACTATAAAAGGGAACTTATGGATAAGCTCCAAAGGTCGCAACAAAAGTCTATGTCTGTTGAAGGCTATAGACAACAAATGGAGCTATACATAATGAGAGCAGGAATCACAGAGGCAGAGGAAACTACTTTAGCTAGATTTTTGAGTGGGTTAAATTTGGACATAAGGGATAAAGTTGAACTTCTACCTTATAGAGATTTGAATGAACTTGTTCAAATGTGTATAAAGGTAGAACAACAAAATCAGCGGAAAATTTCTGCCAAACGATTTCAGTCTCCCTTTAAGCCGAAATTTAATAAAGCAAAAGAACCCCTCAAACCTCTAGCCAAAATAGTTGAAAAACCAAACAAAGAGTCCTCTTCACACACTCGCACAAGTGATATAAAGTGTTTCAATTGTTTAGGTAGGGGTCATATAGCTGCTCAATGTCCTACTAAAAGAACCATTCTTTTAAAGGGAAAGGACATTTATAGTAGTGAAAGTGAATCCCCCACCAGTGATAGTGAGAGTGAAACGGAAAAAGAAGAGGAAGTGTTTGCGGATGATTGTCAACTTCTCATGGTGAGAAGGGTGCTTAGCAGTCAACCAAGTCTGGAACAACTATCACAAAGAGAGAACATCTTTCATACAAGGTGTAAAATTCAAGAAAACTATTGTTCTCTCATTATTGATAGTGGTTCTTGCTGCAATTGTTGTAGTACCAGACTAGTTGAAAAGCTGAATCTTTCTGTAATACCCCATCCCAAACCTTATAGACTTCATTGGCTAAATGAAGATGGGGACATTACAGTCAAGAATCAAGTTAAAGTGGCTCTATCCATAGGGAACTTCAAAGACGAAGTTGTTTGTGATGTAGTTCCTATGGAAGCTTGCCATGTGCTATTGGGAAGACCATGGCAATTTGATCATAACACTATACACCATGGTCTTACCAATACCATAACTGTGCACAAACAAGACAAGAAATTTGTGCTTCAACCTTTGACACCTACTCAAGTGGCACAAGATCAAGCACAAATGAAGTCCGCTAGGGATCAGGAAAAGAAACAGAAAAAGAAAAAACTTCCAAAACAAAAGAGCGGAGTAGTCATTAGGGAAGAAAGAGAGGTGATAGAGTCTAGTGTTCCTTCCCACAAGGTCACTCAACATGAAGTTCTTTTAAATAAAAAGACTTTAAACAATACACTTCAAGTTGAGCAACCTTCATACCTTCTTCTTTGCAAAGGAACACTCACCTGCACATCTAGTGAGTCTCAGGCTACTACTCTTTCTCTTTCAATACAAAATCTTTTGAAGGAATTTGATGATCTATTTCCCAAAGAAATTCCAAATGGGCTTCCACCATTAAGAGGAATAGAACATCAAATTGACTTCATTCCAGGGGCAACTCTTCCTAATAGGCCTGCCTATAGGACTAATCCACAAGAAACCAAAGAGATTGAGTCACAAGTCCAAGAATTACTAGATAAGGGTTTGGTTCAAAAGAGCTTAAGCCCCTGTGCTGTACCTGTGTTGTTGGTGCCCAAAAAGGATGGGAAGTGGCGCATGTGTTGTGATTGTAGGGCTATCAACAACATCACCATAAAGTATAGACATCCCATCCCTAGACTTGATGATATGTTGGATGAATTACATGGGGCTCAAATTTTCTCAAAAATAGATCTTAAGGTGATGAGTGGAAAATTGCTTTTAAGACTAAGTTTGGGTTATATGAGTGACTAGTAATGCCTTTTGGTCTTACAAATGCCCCAAGTACATTCATGAGACTTATGAATCATGTTTTAAGGGATTGCATTGGGAAGTTTGTAGTTGTTTATTTTGATGACATATTGGTATATAGTCAAGATTTGCAGAATCATGAAAAACATTTGAGAGTTGTTCTAATCATTCTTAGAACCAATAAATTGTTTGCAAATCTTGACAAATGCACCTTTTGTGTTGATAGTGTCATCTTTCTCGGTTTTGTAGTCAATAAAAGTGGGGTCCATGTTGATCCTGAGAAAATAAAGGCCATCCAAGAATGGCCAACTCCAAAGAATGTAGGAGAAGTTAGGAGTTTTCATGGATTGGCAAGCTTTTATAGAAGATTTGTGCCTAACTTCTCTAGTCTAGCTTCACCTCTCAATGAGTTGGTGAAAAAGGATGTTACATTCATTTGGGGAGACAAACAACAAAAGGCTTTTGAGCTACTTAAAGAGAAGCTCACTCAAGCTCCCATTCTAGCTCTTCCAAATTTTGCCAAACCTTTTGAGTTAGAATGTGATGCTTCTGGACACGGAATAGGTGTTGTGTTATTACAAGAAGGACACCCAATTGCTTATTTTAGTGAAAAACTTCATGGTGCTTCTTGTAATTACCCCACCTATGACAAAGAGCTCTATGCTCTTGTGAGGGCTCTTCAAACTTGGGAACATTATCTTGTTTCCAAGGAGTTTATTATTCATAGTGATCATGAATCACTAAAATATCTGAAGAGCCAACACAAGTTGCAAAAGAGACATGCTAGGTGGTTGGAATTCATTGAATAGTTCACTTATGTTATCAAATACAAGAAAGGAAAGGCTAATATAGTGGCAGATGCTTTGTCAAGAAGAAATATCTTACTAGCCACTTTAGGAGCTCAAATTCTTGGGTTTGATAACATAAAAGAATTGTATACTCAAGATAGTGACTTTGCCACCTTTTATGAGGAATGTTTGCAAAAGCCACAAGGAGGATTCTATGTGAGAGATGTGTATCTTTTCAAAGAGGGCAAAATTTGTATACCCCAAGGCTCACAAAGAAAACTCCTAGTCAAAGAAATGCATGAGGGAGGGTTGATGGGGCATTTTAGGGTTGATAAAACTTTAAGCATGCTAAAAGAGAAATTCTTTTGGCCCCACATGAGGAGAGAAGTCCAAAGGCATTGTTTCAAGTGCATTACTTGTTTAACATCCAAATCTAGAGCAATGCCTCATGGTCTTTACACTCCCTTACCCATTGCTTTAACTCCTTGGGAAGATATTAGCATGGATTTTGTCTTAGGACTACCCAAAACACCAAGGGGTTTTGATTCTATTTTTGTGGTTGTGGATCGTTTTAGCAAAATGGCTCATTTTATACCATGCCATAAGATAGATGATGCAAGTAATGTGGCTAGGTTATTCTTTCGAGATGTGGTTAGACTTCATGGACTACCTAGGGTCATCATTTCTGATGGAGATTCAAAATTTCTTAGTCACTTTTGGAGAACCTTATGGTCTCGATTAGGGACTAAGTTGTCTTTCTCTACTACTTGCCATCCTCAAACAGATGGTCAAACTGAAGTAGCAAATCGATCTCTATCCACTCTATTAAGAGTAGTCCTCAAGGGTAACCACAAATCTTGGGATGAGTATCTTCCACATGTGGAGTTTGCTTATAATAGGGTAGTTCATTGAACTACCCAAATATCTCCTTTTGAGGCTGTATACGGTTTTAATCCTCTCACACCTCTGGATTTGATTTCCTTACCTGCTGCTTCACATGAGTTTGTTCATCAAGAGGGAACATCTAAATCCAAATTCATTAAAACTTTTCATGAGAGGATTAGTAATCAAATACAACTACAAAATGAGAGATATGCTAAGTATCATAATAAGGGTAAAAAGGAAGTCATTTTCAATGAAGGTGACTTAGTTTGGCTTCACCTTCGAAAGGAAAGATTTCCTATTCAAACACTAGTGCAGCGAGGGGCTTTTACCGCGGTTGATTTTCACTATACGTCGCGGTTCTTGAACCGCGGCATATTCAGCCGCGGTAGTAAGTCAGACACTTTATGCCGCGGTCATAACCGCGGTATATAGGCTGCGCAATATGCCGCGGTTGTCTAGGGAACCGCTGCCTAAATTCATTTTTTTTAAAAAAAAATTCAAAAAAAATAATTAAAAAATGCACTATATGCCGCGGTTCGCGGTTGAACCGCGGCATATAGGCCGACAAATATGCCGCGGTTAGTGTCAAAACCGCGGTCATATGTCTCGTTTGTAAAAAAAAACGAAGCACTATATGCCGCGGTTGTGGTTAGAACCGCGGCATATTCCCCTTATATGCCGCGGTTGTGGTTAGAACCGCGGCATATTCCCCTGCAGTTTTTTAAAATTGCAGGCCTGTTTTTGTGATATCCACTACCACAAAAACAGACCTGCATATAAAAACATTTACAGAAATGCAATTTCAACATAACAAACACATGTTCAAATGTATTTCAACATCAAATAAAGTAGAGAGTCTAAGAAATCAAAAGCTAATCAAATGCATTGTTTAAATCTAAATCTAAGAGCTATTGTATAATCTAACTATATACTTCGCAGCAGCGTTCCTAATGAATAGTAGGGACTTCTCAGGAACTGGTGTAGTAGTCTTGAATCTCTGCAAAAGACAATTCATTTTAATTAGTGTATATGAATTCAACATTTGTTAAAAAATCAAAATTTGTTAAAGTTAAATATTACCGTTTCCCAGCTTCTTGTGATGTGAGAACGAACAATATGGGTCATCCAATACATTACATAGTATCCACACTCATATGACCCATTTTGTCTGTTACACTACAATATATCATCACAGTTGATAATAGTTAGTGAATAACATTTGTTATAAAACAATTATAACAAAGTATGACTTTAGCATATGTCAAACCTTGAGAGAAATCCAAGCAATCTTTCTACTCTTAGCAATTGATCTCCCGTCCATCATCATACTTGCTGGAATAGAACTGTATATAAAAAAATGTTTTAGCATTCAGTTATATAACAAAGAAAGTCCAAACATTGAGGTTCTTACCAATCAATTGCTTGTCTGAGTTGTGTGGGAGGAGGCCTGTGCAATGAGCAGAACCACAAAGCATAGTTGTCTTGCACAGACATAACAAGAAGTTGCCAATGGCGCCTGAAATTCATAATAACGTAACTATTAAATATTAAAATCACATATGGAACATTATTATGTTAACAAAGTTCACTTACCCGGATATATAAGGCAAAAAGTATATTTTCTTGCCCCTTCGAAAACTGCTTATCAGACTCATGTTGATATGATCAAAATCATTTGATTCATGAATGTCTTGGGGATCAATGAATCCATAATCATCAGAACGCCCCAACTTATTAGTGACCCCAGACATATACCTGAAATCAAAAATTAACTTTGATATAAGGATACTTGATATATAAATCAATTTTATATATAAATAATTGGTCATAGACTTACATCGTCCATAGTTGAATAATTGAAATATTCAACTCTTGTGTTCCCGACGCAAGCTCACGGACATCTTGGCTATTAAGGTATATTGGGACCTCAGAGCCATGCCCAAATACATTAGCATCATACTGAACCTCCAAAGGCTTATCATCAAGGATGTCAGCAAGTAGATGCAATGAAGAAAGAGGGTCATCCTCAGATAGAGGAATCTTCTGTTGTTCCTGCGTCTGTTGTTACATGAAAAGATAAGATAAGTTTTGAAATCAAAAACCTTTAAAATTGAGAAGTGTAAAGAAGAATTTCATACCGAGGGGTCAGAAACTGGTTTAACCAAAAATTTAGGCCAAGTGATAAACGACTTATATGCTTGTTCCACAGTGAAAATCTCTTCCGTGGACAGTGGAACCGAGGCATCTGGCATGATCATTTCATCCACTGAGACCTTCACCTCATCCTCTAATAGTTGCATACCATGACATACAGTCGCTGACCTAAACTCTGTTCCACGAGCTACCAGCACCATCTCATCTTCTTCTAAAATGTATAGCAGACATGGACTACCATCGTCCATGTCATCCTCTGGGATGGCTGATGCGGAACAACTTCCTTTGCCGCTTCTCCCTGTCAGAGTAAATGTTAGATTATACAAGAGATAGAAATAATTGCACATAAATGTTTATTAAGTTTACCTGTGGGAGGGGGAGGGACCACATGTTCCTCTATAGGAGACTGCATCGGGCGCATGCTCTGAAACTGCTCCTGGTAGAGCATCTGGAATTCAGCCCTCACCTCGGCCCTGATCTCCTGCATAAGGTCATGTCGGACCTTTTTTGTGATCTCTTCTGTCATCCTTTGTGTATCGCTGTACGAATATGAAGGCTGACGAGAAGAGCTCCCAAAATAATCCGTAATGCCTACTCCAGGACCTGCAGCACGTACACGTCCAGGGTGCTCAGGTCGTCCAATTGCAGCAGCAAGAATATCCTGGCGACCCTCTGGAGTGAATTGGCCTTGGGAGCTCTGCTCAACCAAGGCGTCCTGTAACATTACAAAACACCATTATTCTTTAAATAGTTTAATGTAGTATGTATAATGACAATATTTATTATTTTAGGAACAGTGATAACTTACAATTTTTTCAGAAATCTCTCGTGCAGTGTCGGAAGAGTAGGTGCCCGATGGTCGCATACGGGCCAACTTCCATTTCTCATGTCTAGACGGTGGAGAAGGAGGCTGAGGAGGGCTACCACTCTGAGATGGTGGTATAGCATCTGCCTTTTGCTTGAGGATTTTCTCCTCAAGCTTCCTATACCCACCACGAGATAATAGGTGGGGGTTTTTGTTCTTAGCACTTGTTCCTTGTGCTTTGCTTCTAATTGCCTGTCACATACACATTAATTAATGAGTTCATATGATATATATTTGTTAATGAGGAATTGAATAATATGAACTACACTAACCTGCCATTCCTCTGACATCCGACTCTCTTTAAAAACCCGCCAAGTCTCCTCATCAATGGACTTATATGCATTACATGGAGTTTTATGTTTAAGGTGTCCAAAGATGTACCTTGATGTCAACTTGCTTTTAAAGTTTCTGAAATTTTCTGCAACAGTTGACAAACACTTATTTCTAAGTGTTGGGACATTTGGAATGTCAAATGTCATCTGAAAAAAACATAATAAAGTTGTATTAGTACAAAATTATCAATATAAACAAATTTTAATTCAAATGCTATTAACTAACTTACCAATATATCTTGCCAAATAATGTTCCGATCACCCTCGGACACATGATCAAAAGATGGAATGAGAATGCTAATCCTATCACGTGCCACTACTCCAAGGTATGATCGGAAGTCATCTGCATGGGGGCCAGTTGCCACACCCGTGGTGACATTCACATTCACCGGAGTTCTTTCACCACTATTTTTCCTGATTAATAGTTGTTTCATCCTAGTGGGTCCTCTAGTGGATCTGGTTGGGGGAGCCTCATCCCCTGAAGAATGTGGATGATCAGCCATATATCTGTCAAAATAAATAACAACATTAAATTTTCTTTCAAGACTTATGTAATATCATATAAATTAACAAAACATGTAATAGTACAGAAATTGAAAATTCATACATAAAGATATGGATTCATCATATGTATATTCCCTCATCATGATCTGACCGAATTGCATGTACATCATCGTCAACTACAGATTGGTCATCCAAATTTGTTGTAGTTTGAAATGAATGGTTGTCAGCAATATCAATATTAATCAGATTGTCTTCGTTAACTTCAATTTGTTTTTTGCCTTGAAGAGCAACATACCAATGGTCAGACGCAGGATCTTTGACATAAAAAACTTGAGATGCTTGATGTACCATGATAAACGATTCGTCTCGATAACCCACCTTGCGAAAATCAACCAGTGTCATACCCGAGTCATCTACTTTCACACCACTCTTATTGTCAAACCACTTACACTTGAACAATGGAACAGAAAACTTGGTGTAATCAACCTCCCATATCTCTTCTATTATACCATAATATCTCATTGATCCAAGTACAGGAGATTGATCTTTTGATGTGGAAAATTGAAGTGACTCAGCTTCTAAACTGACTCCACTATTTTGTACTGTGCTTTTATCATCCAAAGTCTTCGTATAGAATGTGCAATTATTGACTTCATAACCTGTACAACACACGACATCAAACTTCAAACCATTTGCAAGCCACAATAAAGTTTCAGAAGAATGTGGCTCTTTGTCAATTTCAGATTTGAACCAAGACATAAATGTTTTGTTATGCTCCATCAATTGCCATTTCTCTGATTGTCTTGGATTTTTATTCTTAACAATGGCTTTGTGTGCCTCCAAAAAAGGGATCACCTCATCTGTGTTGTTCAATATATAAAGATGCGCTTGCAACAATTCTTCGCGATCTTTTGTCACCACATTGACACCTCGGATGCTTTTACTTGTAGAAAATTTATTCAACCATGCTGTGCGAGGAACTCCTATTGGATTCGTTGATGTCATGTAATCTGAACAAAACTCGATACTTTCTTCAGCAATATACCTTTCAATCATCGAACCTTCAGGACGATATGGATTTTTAACGTACCCTTTCAAAATCTTCATATAACGCTCAATAGGATACATCCATCTTAAGTATACCGGTCCGCACAACTTGATTTCTCTAACCAAATGAACAAGTAAATGTACCATGATGTCAAAAAAAGATGGAGGGAAAAACATCTCTAGTTGACACAAGATGATAACAATCTCGCCTTGAAGTTCATCTAACTTTGTAGGATCGATGGCTTTACTACATATTGACGAGAAAAATGAACACAACCTGTTTATGGTGTGCCTAACATTTTTGGGCAAAATTCCACGAATAGCCACCGGTAACAACTGTTGCATTAAGACGTGACAATCGTGAGACTTCATGCCAACAAGCTTTAAGTCCTGCATTGACACTAAACTCTTCATATTTGAAGAGTATCCTTGTGGTACTTTGATACTCTTTAAACATACACAAAAACTTATCTTCTCTTGTCTAGACATTGTGTAACATGCAGGGGGCAAATAAGTACGTTTACCAATCTCCTTGGGTGCCAACTCTTCTCGGATATTCATGTCAACCAAATCCAAACGAGCATTCACTCCATCTTTTGTCTTTCCCTGAATGTTGAGTAATGTACCAATCAAGCTATCACACACATTCTTTTCCACATGCATCACATCTATGCAATGTCGAACATCTAACTTTGACCAATATGGAAGATCAAAGAATATTGATTTCTTCTTCCAAGGGGTCGTTACAGATGACTTCTTCGATGTTTTCCCAAATACATGATGTATTTTATTCACTTTTTGAAGAACTTCAAGGCCAGTAAGTGGATTTGGTGCTTCGTCCCTCTCTTGATCTCCATTGAATGCTTTTTTTAACCTTCGATATGGATGATTACGTTTTAGAAATCTCCGATGACGCAGATACACCGTCTTTCTTCCATGTTTCAATTGATGAGCTGCAGTGTTTTCTTCACATATAGGACACGCTTTATGACCCTTGACACTGTATCCTGACAAATTACCATAAGCAGGAAAGTCATTAATGGTGCAAAATAACATTGCACGCATCATAAAAGTCTCTGAAGCGAATGCATCAAATATTTCAACCCCGTCAACCCACAAAACCTTCAAGTCTTCAACTAGTGGGCTTAGATAAACATCTATGTCATTTCCAGGCTGCTTTGGACCAGATATCATCATAGACAACATCATGTACTTCCTCTTCATGCACAATGCAGGAGATAAGTTGTAAATTATCAATATAACTGGCCAACAACTGTGATTGGTACTCAGATTACCAAATGGGTTCATTCCATCAGTGGCTAAACCAAGCCTAAGATTTCTACACTCTTTACCAAATTCGGGGAATTGTCGATCAATATTTTTCCATTGCTTTGAATCAGCTGGATGACGAAGCAGCCCGTCAATTTTTCTCTCATCTGCATGCCATCTAAGATTTTTAGCATCTTTGGGATTCGCAAACAAACGCTTAAGTCTGGGCACTATTGGAAGGTACCAAACTACTTTCAAAGCAGATCCATTTTTTTCTATCTGACCATTATCTTCACTATTGTTTTTTGACTTGTATCGTGATAAGCCACATTTTCGACACTTTGTCAAAAATTCAAACTCTTTCCTATACAAAATGCAGTCATTGGGACAAGCATGTATCCTTTTATACTCCATACCCATTGGACAAAGAATTTTCTTCGCATCATAATTACGAGTGGGCAGTGTATTTCCATCTGGCAACATTTCATTCAACAACGTCAACAGTTCTGTAAAACTCTTATCAGTCCATCCATTGCTCGCCTTCAAATTCATGAGCCTTAACACCGCTGACAAACGTGTGAACTTAGTTGAACCGACATACAAAGGTGTTTCTGCATCAGTCGACATCGTCTCATACACATGAGCTTTGGCAAAATTTTCTGCTCCAACATCGCGGATCATGTCCTCCAATTTGTCTTCATCCGGTCGATCTTCTTCCATGGTGGAATCAGTAACATTTACACTTTGAGAGTCAGTGGGAAAATCCATTTCTTCGCCGTGCCAGATCCATGTTGTATAGCATCTTAGAAAACCATCACATATAAGATGTTCTCTAATTTGAGTTGCATTCAACTTTCTCCCATTCAAACAGTTCACACAAGGACATCTAAACTTCACTTCATCATCAGTTCTCCCCTCATTACGTTGCGCAAATTGTATAAATTCCTCTACACCTCTCTCGTACTCAGCACTAATACGTGGTAAATTAATCCAATTTCGATCCATATTCCTAAATATTACATAAAAAGATAAGCTACTAAAAATCAAACTTCCAATTACATACAAGAACTACATTACCAAAACTATAACAATTTCATGCATTATCAAAATTAAAGCAAAAATTATACCATACATTACCAAAACTATAGAAACTTCATACATTATCAAAACTATAGCATTATGCAAAAACTAATGAAGAAATCACGTTAAAGATGCAAAAGGGCATAAATACCTGGAAGAGGAACGGCGAAAACGCTTGGTGCAACAAAAACCAAATCGCAGCAGAGATGGAATGAGTCGTTTTCAAACAATTTTGATCGGCTAAAACTGTTTCAAACGCGTCACAAATGAGAAAGGACCGAATAATTTCAAGTTTAAACGGTGCAAAAACACGTACCTGAGATGATGGCTGTCGGAGGAGAAGAGAAAACGCGAAAACAGAGAACGCGCGAGGAAGACGATGCACTGTTCCAAGTTTTGTTTTTTAACTCTGGACGGGGGAATCTACCGCGGTTCACTACTTAACCGCGGTATAAAAGGGGTATATGCCGCGGTTTAACCCCCAACCGCGGCATATACTGATTAAAAAAATTATCATAAATGGCATTTTTGAAATTATTTTCAAACTATATGCCGCGGTTAAGCGGGCAACCGCGGCATATACCTCAACATATTTCAAATAAACATTAAATAATTTTCATATAAGAGAATATGCCGCGGTTCCCCAGAGAACCGCGGCATATACCCCCTGTAACTTTTCAAATTCTCTGACCCAGTCAGCACCTGCAATAAATTGGCAGGGTATATGCCGCGGTTGTGCAGAGAACCGCGGCATATACTCTGATATTTAATTTTTTATTCATACGTGGCGTCAAAGGCAATGGTTGACTGGGGTATATGCCGCGGTTCCCAGGTGAACCGCGGCATATACGTTCGATTTATTTACAAAACTGCCACCGCGCACCATTATGCTGCGGTTTTCTTTGAACCGTGGCATAATGTGCGCTGTAAAAACCCATTTTTTTACTAGTGAAAGGAAGTCCAAATTAAGCCCTCGAGGAGATGGTCCTTTTAAAGTCCTTAAGAAGGTCAACAATAATGCTTATCAATTAGACCTTCCAACAGAATATGGTGTCCATTCTACTTTTAATGTTACTGATCTTCGTCCTTTTGCAGGAGTTGACACAGATAATGATTTAGATTTGAGGACAAATCCTCTTCAAGGGGAAGGAGATGATGACTTAGGGCATGGACCCATCACTAGAAGTATGGCTAGAAGAATTCAAGAAGAGCTTGAAGATATGGACACAACAGGACACATTCTTTTCCTTCAATTTAAGTGGAATTTGGAGACACCAAGAGAAGGGGTAAAACTGTCCAGTTGATGGTCAAAATTGCTAGCTGCACCACCACTCTCTGCTAAGCACACCACAGCAGCACCTCCGCCCCTCAACACCATTAGCTCACGTGCTGCTTTAGTTTTAAGCACATTTTTCATAAATCTTTCACATTTTACACATGGGTCATTCCCTTTCTTACTCGTTGCAGCTCCATGGATCACATATAAATTCATGGTAGCCACCCTTATAAAGATACTTTTGAGAATATTGAATTTTAATCTGCTGATGCATTTTTCCAGCACCTAAAACTCTGCCCAAAAGTCATCCCAATGAGCTTCCCTTCTCCATCTAGCTTCCTTCCAGTGGAAGGCCGCCTGAGCTAGTTATCCACCTTCCAAACAGCTCCTCTACCATCACGTATGCCACTTCATTCTCACTCTGCATCTCCGCTGCCATCTCTGGATTCTACTTCCCGCTGCAATCAATATGTCATTCTAGTTGGAGCAACTTCATCAGGAAGTAAAGCAAGTGGAGGAAGTGGAGCAAGTGGTGGAAGTGGAGGAAGTGGACGAAGTGGAAGAAGAAGTGGAGGAAGTGGAGGAAGTGGAGGAAGTAGAAGAAGTGGAGTAAGCGGACGAAGTGGAGGAAATGGAGGAAGTGGACGAAGTGGAGGGAGTGGAGGCAGGGGTGCAAGTGGATGAAGTGGACGAAGAGGAAAAAATGGACGAAGAGGACGAAGTGGACGAAGTTGACGAAGTGGACGAAGTTGACGAATCGGACGAAGTTGACGAAGTGGAGTAAGTGGAGGAAGTTGAGCAACTGGACGAAGTTGATGAAGTGGAGGAGGTGGACGAAGTGGAAGAAGTAGAGGAAGTGGACAAAATGGACGAAGAGGATGAAGTGGACGAAGTGAAGGAAGTCGAGGAAGTGCAGGAAGTGGACGACGTGGAGGAAGTGGAGGAAGTGGAGGAAATGGAGGAAGTGGAGGAAGTTGAGGTAGTGGAAGAAGTGGACGAAGTGGACAAAGTAGTCGAAATGGAGGAAGTGGAGGAAGTGGTGGAAGTGGACGATGTTGACGAAGTGGACGAAGTGGACGAATTGGACGAAATGAACCAAGTCGACGAAGTGGACGAAGTGGAGGAAGTTGACGAGGTAGACGAAGTTGACGAAGTGGAAGAAAATGACGAAGTGGAGGAAGTGGACGAAGAGGACGAAGTGGAGGAAGTGGAGGAAGCAGATGAAGTGGAAGAAGAAGTGGAAGAAGAGTGGAGGAAGTGGAGGAACTGGAGAAAGTGGATGAAGTGGAAAAAGTGGAGGAAGTGGAGGAAGTGGTTGAAGTGGACAAAGTGGACGAAGTAGAGGAAGTGGAAGAAGAAGTGGATGAAATTGAGGAAGTAGAGGAAGGGGAAGAATTGGTAGAAGTGGAGGAAGTAGAGGAAGTGGAAGAGTGGAGCAAGTGGAGGAAGTGAAGGAAGTGGACGAAGTGGACGAAGCGGACGAAGAGGACGAAGTGGACGAAGTTGACGAAGTGGGCGAAGTGCACGAAGTTGACGAAGTGGGCGAAGTGCACGAAGTTGACGAGTGGGCGAAGTGCACGAATTGGACGAAGTGAGGAAGTGGAAGAAAAAGTGGATGAATTGGAGGAAGTGGAGGAAGTGGAAGACAAGAGGAAATAGAGGAAGTTGAGGAAGTAGAGGAAGTGGACGAAGTGGAGGAAGTGGAGGAAGTAGAGGAAGTGGAGGAAGTGGAGGAAGTGGAGGAAGTGGGGGAAGCGGAAAAAGTGGAGGTAGTGGAGGAAGCGAACGAAGAGGACGAAGTGGAGGAAGTGGAGGAAGTGGAAGAAGTGGAGGAAGTGGAGGAAGTAGAGGAAGTGGACGAAGTGGAGGAAGTGGAGGAAGTGGAAGAAGTGGAGGAAGTGGAGGAAGTGGGGGAAGTGGAGGAAGTGGAGGAAGTGGACGAAGCGGACGAAGAGGAAGAAGTGGACGAAGTGGACGAAGTTGACGAAGTGGGCGAAGTGCACGAAGTTGACGAAGTGGGCGAAGTGCACGAAGTTGACGAAGTGGAGTAAGTGGAGGAAGTGGACGAAGTGGAGGAAGTGCAGGAGGTGGAGGAAGTTGAGGAAGTTGACGAAGTGGACTAAGTGGACGAAGTGAACGAAGTGCACGACGTAGAAGAAGTGCACAAAGTTGACGTAGTGGACGAAGTGGACGAAGTTGGCGAAGTGGACGAAGTTGGTGAAGTGGACGAAGTTCACGAAGTTGAGGTTGTGGAGTAAGGGGAGGAAGTCGAGGAAGTGGACGAAGTTGACAAAGTGGAAGAAGTGGTGGAAGTGGAGGAAGTGGACGAAATGAACGAAAAGGACGAAGTTGACGAAGTGGACGAAGTTGACGATAATGACATAATGGACGAAGTGGAGGAAGTGGATGAAGTGGATGAAGTGGAGGACGTGGAGGAAGTGGACGAAGTTCACGAAGTGCAGTAAGTGGAGGAAGTGGAGGAAGGGGACGAAATGGACGAAGTAGACTAAGTGGACGAAGTGCAACAAGTGGAAGAAGAAGTGGACGAAGTGGAGAAAGTGGATGTAGTGGACGAAGTGGAAGAAGAAATGGATGAAGTGGAGGACGTGGAGGAAGTGGAGGAAGCGGACGAAGAGGACGAAGTTGACGAAGGTGACGAAGTGGGCGAAGTTGACGAAGTAGAGTAAGCGGAGGAAGTGGACGAAGTTGACGAAGTGGAGCAAGTGGGGGAAGTGGACGAAGTGGAGCAAGTGGAGGAAGTGGACGAAATGGATGAAGATGATGAAGTGGATGAAGTGGTGGAAACGGACGAAGTGGAGGAAGTGGAGGAAGTGGTTGAAGTGGTGGAACTGGTGGAAGTGGACGAAGTGAAGGAAGTGGAAGAAGAAGTGGAAGAACTGGAGGAAGTGGAGGAAGTGGAAGAACTGGAGGAAGTGGAGGAAGTGGAGGAAGTAAAAGAAGTGGACGAAGTTGACGAAGTGGAGGAAGTGGAGGAAGTGGAAGAAGTGGAGGAAGTGGAGGAAGAGGAGGAAGTGAAGGAAGTGGAGGAAGTGGACGAAGAGGACGAAGAGGACGTAGTTTTGCGAAGTGGAGGAAGTGGACGAAATGGACAAAGTTGACGAAGTGGGTGAAGTTCACAAAGTTGACGAAGTGGAGTAAGAGGAGGGAGTGGACGAAGTGGAGCAAGTGGACGAAGTGGACGAAGTGGACGAAGTGGACGAATTGGAGGAAGAGGATGGAGTGGACGAAGTAGAGGAAGTGGACGAAGTGGAGGAAGGGGACGAAGTGGAGGAAGTGGACGAAGTGGAGGAAGTGGAGGAAGTGGAGGAAGTGGACGAAGTGGAGGAAGTGGTGGAAGTGGACGAAGTGGAGGAAGTGGAAGAAGAAGTCGATCAAGTGGAGGAAGTGGAGGAAGTGGAAGAACTAGAGGAAGTGGAGGAAGTAGAGGAAGTGGAGGAAGTGGAGGAAGTGGAGGAAGTGGAAGAAATGCACGAAGTTGACGTAGTGGACGAAGTGGAAGAAATGCACGAAGTTGACGTAGTCGACGAAGTGGACGAAGTGGACAGAGTTCATGAAGTTGGCGAAGTGGAGTAAGTGGAGGAAGTGGACGAAGGTAACGAAGTTGACGAAGTGGAGGAAGTGGAGGAAGTGGAGGAAGTGGAGGAAGTTGACGAAGTTGATAAAGTGGTCGAAGTGGAAGAAGTGCACGAAGTTGACGTAGTCGACGAAGTGGACGAATTTCACGAAGTTGAAGAAGTGGAGTAAGTGGAGGAAGTTGACGAAGTGGAAGAAGTGGAGGAAGTGGAGGAAGTGGACGAAATGAACGAAGAGGACGAAGTTGACGAAGTTGACGAAGTTGACGAAGTGGACGAAGTGGATGAAATGAAGGAAATGGACGAAGTGGAGAAAGTGGACGAAGCGGAGGAAGCAGAGGAAGTGGAGGAAGTGCAGGAAGTGGTTGAAGTGGTGGAAGTGGAGGAAGTGGACGAAAAGGAGGAATTGGAAGAAGAAGTGGATGAATTGGAGGAAATGGAG